>JAJAGP010001177.1:136858-224455 GCA_025084515.1 Ancistrus triradiatus
TTATAAAGACAAGAGCGAAAAAGTACTCTGTGGAAGCATCTGCTAAGATGTGTGAGGCCTACAAAGCATACTTCGGCATGCCTGTTGGTGACCTGTTTCTATAATAAAAATTCATAATTTTCGTTGCCGTGGTCACAAAAGTGAAGTTTATGATGAATGTAAGCAATTTTTAATTTGTTTTAGACATAAACAATTGGAATATAACATTAAAAAGCTGGGAACAAAACTTGTGTTACATAGTGTAATCAGATAACTGTGATCATGTAAACAGCTTACTCCGATTGCCCAGATCAGATGAAGGTCTGGATATCAGAGTATGAAATGACAGGTCTGTTTATTCTAAGAATCTTAGGACTCACGGTTACAGTGAGGCAGTTTGGGTAAGGAATCTAGAAGGTTACAGTTTTGTTGTTTCCTGGACCTGGTGGCATAGTTTAGAAGGAAGCTTCTCAATTCACTGTCACACTGGAGCTGTCAGAGTCCCAAATGAAAACAGTTTTGAATTTAATGTTCAATCGGAAATGAGCAGGAACAGGATTTCAAAGCTTCTGAAATTAGTTGGTCCTGAATTTAGCGTACTGAATACACCATCATACCATAGCTTCCCCAAAACTCAAAGAATAATAGAAAAAAATAAAATCAAGCTTTTGAAAATGTAAAGCGGACAAAATCCATCTGTACAAAAAGCAAAGAAGACAAAGTCAAGCTTTTCAAAAAGTAAAAAGGACAAAAATCAAACTTTTCAAAAAAAGTGAAGAGGACAAAATTAAGCGTTTGAAAAAGTACATTTGAAAAACACATAAGTTAAACTTGAATCTGCAGTAATCTCCGTCACTGCGCACAAATACAGATACACAACCGCACACACACACATACACACACACACCAAAGGAAACCTCAGACCTGCTAGACTTTTAGCTCACACACGCATACTAACTCATATACATTAGCACCCTCATTACACACACACACGCACACACACACACACACACACACGCACACACACACACACACACACACACACACACACACACACACACACACACTGTGGTGCAGTAATCGAATCAGTTTGTTATTGCAGAAATGGAGATGTGTTTTTATTCAGGCCCGTTGCCGGGGAACCTTTTTTATTATGGCTAACACAGGGAATGTGATTTCTTTTTCATTCATGCTGATCTTTTTCAGCACAAACATTCACTACCATGTGTGTGTGTGTGTGTGTGTGTGTGTGTGTGTGTGTGTGTGTGCGTGTGTGTGTGTGTGTGTGTGTGTGTGTGTGTGTGTGTGTACGAGAGAGAGAGAGAGACAGGGCTGTTTCTCTCTGTTTCTGAGCTGAGAGACCACAGCTCTCAGTCATCCCTTCGACCGGCTAGCCAACCCCCAACACACACACACACACACACACACACACACACACACACGGTTGCCACGGTTACCCGTTGGTGGCCAGCACGTGTCACAGTCGGAGCTTTTCCCGGCGGTCTTCCTGAAAACTTTCCCCAGCAGAAGTTAGGAAAGTCTTACTTCAGCTCTCAAGTATGCGTCTGCTTTTTCCAAGCCACATCATTACCAATCAAAATAGCTATGCAGACGTTTCAAAACTACAATTTGTAGCAAAGCCACGTTAACCGTCCCATTAAAGAACCACAAAAAAGAAGCTCACTGTTTTCCCTTTTTTTAACAACATGATTATTATTGGACACTGTAGCTGGAAGAGAATACCTGTGATGGGTTTCTTCATCCTGAGCAGCTTCAAGGTCACCGATCTACTGAACACCCCTCTGATCTGGGTGGAGGCTCTTTCTATTTCTCTCTCTCTCTTGCTTTCTTTCTCCATCCTGCTCTCTATTGCATCCCGTTTCTCTCTCTTTCTGGCTCTGATTTGTGCTTAAACACACCCAAATGTTTAAACCCTCGTGTTCACAGTACTGCTTCGTCTGTAGCCTCCTGTGCTAGATCATCTCACCTGGACACACAGACTTCCAAGAAAAACTCCATTAAAACGACTTTATTCTCGTACGACTCTTGTTTGCAATGAGTTATACTGAAAATCCTATATCTTGTACACTATACTCAGCTAGATGAGAACTTTACCTGGTCCTCTCTAAACTAGGTCAGGACAGGATGCCCATTTGAAGGTTCCCTAAATGAGGGGGTTTCTCCTTGTCGCTGTCGCCTCTGGCTGCACATTTGTGGCCTACACTCAGCTTATGGTATATAAATAAACCTGAACTGAATTAAGATTGAATCGAGGATCACCTTGAGTACAGATACTTTCCTGGAAACACACTGGGGCAGGAATACACCCTGGACAGAGCACCAGACCATCACAGGGCATCACATACTCACACTAGGGGCAACAGAGTACCCAAAACCAAATGAACCTGATGCCAGCTGATCACAAGGAATCTGGAGGAATTTTAGTGTGTAAAGGGAAAGAACCTAAACTCAACTCCCGGCATCTCCAATCCCTCAGACGGCACTGTATCAAGAACCATCATTTATCAATAAATGATAAAACCACATTGGCAAGGGATTACTTTATCAAACCTTTGATTGAAGTTTACACGGCAAAAAATCTATTTTTTTTTAGCCAAAAAAACGATGTAGTATATTGCGAAAATAAATATCGTAAATAAATATAATATAGTACAATAGCATTACTGTGGGCTCGTAACATCCTTGCAAGAACACAAGTGCCAGATTGATTCTGCCCTCCAACCAGGGCACCTATTATACACAGATGGTTGGTGCTTCTCATGTTATTGGTCTGTTCCAGAAAGCTAAGAGTCCTGAACTACAAACTCGGTCAAAGGTGAAGTTCTGTTGACTTCCAGCTGTGACTCATAGAGCCCTTTCTTTCCCTTCATCTCTCTCTTTTTTCTCTCGCCTCCACACAAATGCTGACTCAGCCATTAGATAGCCAGCATTACAATGAGAGAGAGAGAGAGAGATATTGCAGTACATGGGTTCAGACTCACCCCCCCCCCCCCATACTTCCTGCCACATATTTTCCAATGGTATGGAAATTGCAGGATATGAAGCCTGAGTTAGAAGGGGTGTGAATATTTGAAATAATGTTTACTTTGGCTCAGTGCATAAGGTTGGCTTTACGCTGAATGTTGTGGCCTCAGTTCAACTTCCACATCCACATCAAATCAAGGCTTTCAGAAATGTTGTTGGGAACTGATTCATCCACTGTACTTTGTAAAAACAAAGTGGACTGGGTGAATCAGACCTTTTGAGAAAGTGGAGGAGATAAAAACTGGCGTTTCAAACAGTTGTTGGGAACAAAATCTAGATGAAATTGAGCTTTTCAAAAATTAGAGGGGATAAAAATCATACTTTTAAACATGAAGGAAGCGTATCCAGTTCTCAGACTGAAGCGGATGAAACCACTTTTCAAAAAGTGGTGGGGATTAAATTGGATTTTTCCAAAAGTTTTTCAGAAATTGGAAAGGATGACAATTATGCTTTTTATAAAGGGATGAGGAAGTCTGTAAAAAGTGGTATGAAATTAAGCTATTGAAAAGTAGAGAAGATAAAATCAAGCATTTTTTTAAAGAAGCTGGCTCTTCAAAAAGTTGTTGAGAACACGGTACTTTTCAAATTTTCAAAATGCATATAATAAATCAGGTTTTCAAACCGTGGTCAAGATTAAACAAGTAGAGCGGATGAAGTTTGGGTTTTTATAAGTGGAGAAAATAAATCAGGCTTTTTTAAGTATAAAAAAATCTATTCAGAATTTTTAGAAACTGGGTGGGACAAATCTGGTTTTTTATTGTTCTTTTCAAAAAGGGACTAAATTTGGCTTTTCAAAAAGTGTTTTTCAGAAAGGGGATAAAATCAGTTTTTCAAAAAGTTGTTGGGATCAATTTTGTGCTGTTTGCCAAGTGGTTGAGAACTAAATAAAAAGTGATGGGGATGAATAAGGCATGCTGAAAATAAAATAGCTGCTGAAAATAAAATATTTTCTAAAAAAAAGTTGCTGAGGTGAAAATCAGGCTTTTGAAATAGTGGAAATAATTAAATCAGGCTTTTTTTCAGTAACTGAAATGGATCAAATCTATTTTTAAATGGAGTTGATGAATTAAGGCTTTTCAAAAAGTGGAAGAGATACGGAATAAAATCGAGCTTGTTCAATAAGATGATGTGAACAAAGAACAGCTCATGAAATGGTTGTTGGGAACAAAACAAAGCTTTTCAAAAAAGGAAGGAGGGATAAAATCAAGCGTTTGGAAAAGTTGATGAGCTCATGATCTGGGATGTCTATATTCATTTGTTATTTGCACTGCATGGCTTTACAATCTGCTCATAAAATGCTGCACAGTAAATACGATGGGACTCATGCCTGGCACAGATCAACTGAAACTTTATGAAATGTGTAAATTCGCAATAGGAGTTTATTGGTGAAACTGGGCTCGAGGTCTTGAATCTTTGCAGAGATTTATTATTTAGAGAACTGTATTTGTATCAGGAGAATCTGTTTGCTGAATCAGGGAATTCTTTTTTCGTTGCATTTGAGACACTTTAGCTAAAGTTGAAAGGGACAGCATTGATTTCAACAACCTACACCTGCAAAAGTTTGGCCTAAAACAGTTCTCACAAATATCACTGGGATGGGAGAACGTTTTAGTAAAGCAGAACAGCAATGCTCGATTCTCAGTGTAACTCCTATAAATGTCCTATTTCTTTCTTTCCTCAAACCACTCTGAACCAAAGATTAATATGATAAGCATGTAATTACAAAGTCCACAGTATCATCAGATGAAATCCTGACACAGAGATCTGGACAGAACCATTCCTCATTACGGTCTAACAATGACTCTCTAATTATGACAAAAAGCCTGAACTGCTACGTTCCCATGCCAGCCCATAGCACCTGTCCTATTAGCATATGAAAGAGCACCAACCAGCCATTGATGAAAAAACACAGCGTTTGTTTACTGAAGATTAGAAAGGAAGCAGGATCAGCATAATTAAGTCCAGTCAATCTGGAGAACAATTAGCACTATACATGCCTGGTGTTTGCGTGAATCATCGCTCAGAGATGCTCCGGGGTTTTGGTGGGAAATCCTAACGTGGGAAAGGTGATGTCTGAGGTTTGCAGTGTTAGTTCTGTACTGAAAATATGGTGCTAATGTGGTTAACTAGCTAACCTCCTAAGGGGTTAGCAATCAGTTTAGCATCACCAAGTCGTTACGCAATCATCAAGGTGTGTTGAGTTGTTAGGAATGTATTGTTGTCCCTTCAAACTACATGAAAATGGGAGTAGGCAGGGGTGGGCAATATGACGATATTTTATCATATCATGATACAGTTTGTTTTGGTGAAAGACTACCACTAGTGCTTAAAGATCACGAACCAACTGCACATTTTATTATAGAGTCTAATTAATCCTGTTTAAAAGGATGAAGTGAATATAATATTTTTGAATATAAATCACTTCAAGTATTGAATCATTTTTCAATAGTAGTTTTTGAAGAATCTGTTTTCTGACTGCTGAAAATTGAAGTACTGAAATATTGTCTCTAAACAAATGTTTTGCTTCATTAAAATAAAATCAGGACTGAAAGGGTTATGTGTATCACTAAAGAGCTCTGCCATTGCTGATTTCTTTTTTGAAGGGCATAGTCAGGGTCCACACTCTCTTCTGAAGGATTTGTCTCCATAATCTCTCTAGCTTTGCACTATACAGATAAATTATGAAAACTTATTTACTATATTTGAGTTTCTATTTCCACACATGAACAAAAACAGCATCAAGCTTCCTATTTCTGATGCTGCCCAGTGCTTAAAAATCTCTGTGGTGAGATTATATGCTCTTTCCTTACTTAGAGTATCTAAATAGAGCACAGGACCTATTACAGAATCTGCCGCTAGATGTAGCATGTGTACTATAGCATGCCTGAACTGTTGGTCTAGAACTGCGGCTATGTAGCATGTGTCCTGGGTTCGATTCCAGGTGATGTGGTCTGGGTCCTCCCTTTATCCGTGTGGGTTTACTCTGGGTACTCCGGTTTCCTCCCACAGTCCAAAGACTTGCTTTAGGTTAACTGATTACACTAAAGTGCCCCTAGTGAGTGTGAGAGTGTATGTGCCCTATGATGGATTCAGGCCCTGTTTAGGGTTTTTCCTGCCTTGCGCCCTATGCTGCCGGCTAGACACTGGCTCTCCCACGACCCTGTTCAGAATGAATGTGAATTCGGGAACAACTGTTCATGTTTGATTTCACCGGGGTTGCCAAAACCTTTGCATAAAACTATAATGTGAACTAGAAATTACAGCCATAGAACTGTAACTGTGGATCTGTGGTGACCTAGTGGTTAAGGTACAGGACTATGGACCAGAGGGTCCAGGGTTCAAATCCACCTCAGCCAAGCTGCCCCTGTTGGGTCCTTGAGCCACAATAAACCTACAATTACTTGTATTGGAAGACTGGCGTTAGCTTTTTCATGGTTAAATATGGCTGTCAGACAAAATACAAGCAATCAAAATACTAATACTTAAGAACAGGAGTTCTAACATTATAAATGTATCTTACAAAGCAGAAAGGAATTGTGTTAGAAAGCTTCACTTCATGTTAGCGTACCTTAATTTTGATCTTAATTTCAATCATTAAAGTTGAAGCAATTCTTCAGACAAAATGTTTAATAACCCCCAAAACGAATGCAGTTACAGGGAAATAAGTATACGTTAATATTATACAGTTTCAGCTCCAGCATTAAGAATAAGCCAAACCGCTTAAACACAAACAGACTGGGATCCACTCACAGACAAAAGGAGGTTTCAGATCACAGGGTCAGTCACAGTGCAGGATGATTCAGACACTGAGTCTATTGATTCAGACCGGCAGCAGGCAAAGCTGAGCAAAATCTACCGTAGGTGTGCTAGCATCTAAGGGTTTCCTCAAAGGAACAGCACAAAACCCATATTCATTTCCATCAGTTCCTGTAATGGTTTTAGAAAGTAAAGAGATGACATCACCAGTGGACAAACACAAGGTTAAAGCCATATTTGTTTCAAAAACATGCTTCCATTACAATATGGGATATTTTACATCCAATTTATTGCAACGTATCAGTTTCCCTTTACCACTCTGTTCAATCTGGGTGGGTTCTTTCTTGTCCTTTCTCCAAAACCTTCTGTCACATCTTTTCAAACGTACAGTGGACTAGGACAGCTGAGCACGCTTGGAGGAGAGTGCTACCCGCTCTATTATGTATACACAAGCTCACATATCCCAGAGTTTGGCTAACACTGCAATCCTTCCCACCCACAGAGCAGCATCAAATACAAATATGTAAAACAAAGCAAGCATGAAGAGACGATGGAAGGCTTACAGTGATCTCATAGGGATAATGCAGTCACACATTAACATGTTTACGATGGGAACTCATCGACCTTTACACCATTTAGCTGAAGCCCTTATTCAGAGCGACTCACAACTGACAATATTCACAATGGTAAACTGCCCAATGGTGGCAGCTAGGCAGTGCTGGGACTTGAACCCACAACCATCTGGTCAAGAGTTCATTACCATTGCAGATCTCGATCCTATCAAAGGATTACTGGGTGTATGGCAGAAATACGTCCTAGATGCGATGGCAGTTTGTCACAGGGCATCACACACTCATTCATTCACTCACACTCACTCACACACAGAAAGACTTTAGACCACCTAATCCATACACTATAACATTTTTGCAAACAGAGATGCACCAATTGTACGTTCCTTGGCCGATTCCGATTTTTTAAATACGTGTACTTGTAACTATTAAACACCGCAAACTCGCTCAAATTGTACTTTATTACCAGTGTTGATAAGATCCTTTTACCAGTTAGTGCAAGGGTAGAAGTACAAGCAAAGAAGCTGAACTGGAACTCACTCCACTCAGGTCACATATACACCAATCCGGATGTAATGCACTACAAACACACATTTACACTAAATCCTGGCCATAAATGGTACAACACAATTAAAAACATGCACATATACACAGAAAACAGATCACAGACACACAAGAACCCTAAAATAAATAGATGGGACCAGGAAACATACATTCGAGCAGCTTAGCATTAACTATTTAAGTTTAAAGCTCCTTACACACATGAACTGAATTCTGAATTAACAGTAGTCAAAGCACTGTGATGTTAATGTGTGTGGCTGTGATTGTGCCGCTGTCGTCGTCACAAGTGCACAAGTGCAGGTTAAATGTGAGTTGGTTATATAAGACTGATCGGCCGATCAACGGTCACGCTGAAAACCGGCCGATTTCGGTCATCGGCCAATCAATCGATGGAAACTGTAGAGGAAACTGTTGGTTGTGTGGAAAAAACACAAAAAAACTCCATACAAACCACAACTGAAACTCAGGATCAAACCCATGGCCCTGTAACAATGCAGCACCAACACTTGCATCCAACTGAGTTACTTGTAAATATACTTTTACAAGTACATTTCAGTCTTTTGTACTACTTTTGTTTCACCAAACTGAATGGACTGCACCTCTAGGCTCATTTTACATTACTCCTAAACCCATAGAAACATGGGAAGAACATACCAAACTCGGTGCCTACAGTAATCAGAGCTCAAAACTAAACCCAGGACAAAGTATCGGTGTTTCACCAAAACTTGCGTTCAATTTAATTACTGGAAAATATACTTTTAGAAAATGGCATTAAAATGTATTACGTGTTTAACCACACTGAATGTAATGTACATCTAAGCATATGCTTTAAATTAGGCCTTAACCCAGAGGTACTTGGGAAGAACACAAAAAACTCCATACATATTACTGTATGTATGGAGTTTGGTGTGTTCTTCCCAAGTACCTCTGGCTTGGGAACCAGAATGCCATTGAGTAACACATTGAACCCAGAAACCCTGGTGCTGTTTAATTACTGAGAGATGTACTGTCTTAAAACTGGTTTATTTCAGAAGTTCCACAGGGGTCAGTCTTCATACTACTCATCTTTCACCTGAGTGAATATAGTCTACCTCTATGCATTTTGTTTTAAATTGGACTTAAACCTACTTAAACATGCTAAACTCTATGTATTCTGTAACCAGAACTTAAGGATTGAAGCCAGAACCCAATATTAAACTGAACAGTATTTTAGGAATTCCATAAGGATCAGTCTTTGCACTATTCATCTTCCACCTGAACAAATCCACTGTAGTCTACCTTTAGGCATAAGATTTAAATTAGACCTAAAGGCCTCCAAAGCTTGGAGGGTAAGAATTTACTTACGCAGTACATTTTTTACAATAACCTGACAGTTGTAGTACCTCTCTGTCACCACAAAGGTGACTTTTGCTAAGGTCTAGGTACTATTGCACTTAATTTTACTGTCAATATCACCAGTTCACCCTCTGGTGCACCCCCTAGCAGTTAGGATATACCCATGTGACCCATGTGACGAAAAACCCTAGGCCACTGATGAGTTTTAAAGGACCTTTACTTGTTTACGAATCTTGAATCTTGAAACTTTAACCAAAGAATTCCCATTTAATGCCTGTTGATTTTGGTGACCTTTAAAAATTTATGATGATGATTTAAATGCAGGCAGGTTTAGAGCCTTAAACTGCACGGCTCAGTTACACGGTGAATTAGAGTGATGAAATGGCATCAACAAAAGAGCACCAGATGAACACACAGTCAAGGAGAGTCATCACTTATTCCAAAAATATGGTTCCATTACCCTTGTTTGCATCTCCTCTATAAACCTAGGCCAACGTTCCCTCATTTTCCATCTTTTCCATAAAGGGGGTAAGGGGGGTGTTTATCCAAATAACCAAATTTCTCCAGAATTAGTCATTGCCAAATTTCCATTTCCATCATATCATGTGTCAATTTTTGTTTCTTATTTGCAATGTTAAAAAGAAACCTTGGCTCGTTTGGCTATTTTTGATACAATAATCTTCGTTATAATGGTAAATTATAGCACAATTATTTTTCCCAAAGCTGTTTCCAAGATGATTCAATAACAACTGTTCACAACTGTTTCTGAATCATACACAAACTCCAAAGAATGCAGAGCAACAAACTAGGCAATGTATCTGTTAATCCTTCTGGTACAATACACAGTACTGTGCAAAAGTCTTAGGACATCATTAGATTTGTTGTATAAGCAATGCTGTAATGACCATATATATGACTGGACTCAAATTTTGCAAACTTGGATTTGTCACTTCATAATACTCTTTTCCACTGATCTTCATTCCAATCTCTGTGACCTTCCACATATCTTTCACCCTGGTCTCCTTCCGAAAAGTGGTTGCATGCTACCCTTCCAAAAAGACCATTCCTGATCAAGCTTCTTCGGACTCTAGAAGGGTCAACTTGAAATCCTGAATAAACTGCAACTTGCCACTATAGAACAGAAGCTGTTTTTTCAATTTTGTATTTATACTTTTGTTTAGTAAAAATGCCCTATATCTACTGGTTGTATTCTAATAAAGAGACTGAGAAATAAAACAACAAATATAATGGTGGCATTGTGGCTTAAGACTTTTGCACAGTACTGTAAATCTGGACCATTTAGAATCTTGGTCAAACCAATACTTGATTTTAACTCTTGTCCACTGGGCTGCTGCTTTTTGGATTGTTATTAAAAAGATATACAATGACTTTTTATTATTGTACACAGATCTCTACTAAAGTGCATTTACTAGCAGAGTAACACAGCTTATGTACATAATAACAGTTTTCATTACGGAACAAAGGCTGCTTGTTTAACTTGCTTTCTAGCTAATGTCAGTAGTCACACTGCATGGCCAATGTGCTAAACAAAATAATTAAAAGAGAGCTGCTTTCTAACAGGATTACAATCTCTGAAAAAAGAAAAATAGCAAGTCGTCTCGGACTGCTGAACTAGCAAGCAAGCTAGCAGGCTAAGTGACTGCCAGTGTTTCTGCACAATAAAGTCTTACTGCTAATGTTCCACAGAAATTTATATTCCGTTCTGGATCTGAAGCCCAGAGTACAAACTTTAATTCCTGATTATGATCTGATGGTATGCAGTGTTTTAAACAAATGCTAATGTTGCAATGTTGTGTTTCCCCGGTAATCAGTAGCAGCTAAACACTCTTTTGTAAAGTCTGTCAGCAGTATACAGCTTGGTTTTGCTTCTTGCACAAACTTGGAAACGTGGACTGAGCCAGGTTGCCTTTTTGTTTATTGACGGATGTGTGTTAATTTCACTAGAAAATTAGCCAGTTAGCTCTTTACTGACCCAGCAAATGACGAACTACAGTAATATGCCGTCACTACCTTGGTTAAAAGAAGACAAAACTGTTGAGGAACTGTTAAGAAATTTCCAAGAACAGACCATGTGACAGAAATCACACTAATTCCTTAGCTATCTTTACTGTAATATCTAAAGAAAACACAAGGGACTCTGGGAAATATAGTAGCAATATTGTGCTGTAGCAGTACAAGGAGTTACAGGCACATAGCATCATTTATCCAAAGTCACACACACACAGACACACACGTTTGTCTCGCTATTACTGTAGCTAATTAATGCTACACCTAACCTCACCTCAGTAACTTAAAGCAAATCTTTTGGTTCTTTCGGAAGACATCTGGTCCTCACAAGCATAGGAAGACAAGGTATACATACACACAAAATGCAGGTGAAGCGTTCCAAAGTGGGAATGGATGACATAACTACAGGAGTAAAGCTGAAGCCCAAAACAATGACCTCACACTCACACAGAGGTAGTGTCTTAGTGTTTGTCTGCAGTTGAAGAGGTTGTGTGTCGAATCAATAGCACTTTCAGTGAACCTGAGCTCAGCCTTACATGTCTTTGTGTATCCCACTGCAGTACCACACAGCATCGGGTTACTTCTCTCTAATATACTGTGCTGTTTTAACACTCTGAATGATATTAGAACTGTGGTAGCCTAGTGGGTAAGGTACTGGACTATGGACCAGAAGGTCCAGGGTTCAAATCCCACCTCTGCCAAGCTGCCACTGTTGGGTCCTTGAGCAAGACCCTTAACCCACAATTGCTTGGATTGTAAGATTGTATCAATTGTAAGTCACTCTGGATAAGGGCGTCTGCTAAATGCTGTAAATGTAATATTACTCTGTAGATCTGCATTCTCGGAACTTACTGGCTACGTTTACACGCAGAGAGTTTCCTTGGTCCGAATGAAATCGTTCTGAACGCAGATTAAGAGCATTTGCGGAGAAGGACACGAGCGGTACCTCAGAAATTGTCTAATTCGGTTCTTGATGCCTTTTGACCAGAAAAATTTGTTCAGTTCTCATCTCAGTGTACTCGGCGCACTTGCTTAAACTTGTATGAGTCGAGTCGAGTCGAGTCGAGTCGTTTCAGCATGAACTCAATTCACGATTAATGATTCACGATTCAGTACACAGTGATTCAGATTCACAACAGCCTTCAGAGAAGACCTCCGCCGAGTTTTTCTTGTTTTTCTTTATTCTTACATCCACAGTACTGTATTCTTAGGGCAAATAATTCCCTGTGGGTCCTAAAAAGGGAAACAGGAACTTAATGCTCCAGAACACAAGCTGCAGTTAGCAGTAGCAGCTATGCTGGTACCTTGACTTTACCGATCCGGTAAGTGTTTTGCTTTTAAATTTCACTTTCAATCCATTACTCACTAAATTACTAGAGATTTTTTCAACACTTTATGATAAAATAAGCTTTGTCTTCATGATTTTGGCCACCTGTAGGTTAATGTAAGTGTTTTAAACATTAACTTACTTATCATTAATTAACACAGGCTTTGCTATGATACAGTATAGGCCGCTCTACCAAACACTCATTAAACTCATCAGTTCATGATCCATTTATCTTATGGTATTTGTTGAACATATCCCCATCATAAATCAGGGAGCACCTGTACAATACAACTCCATTAATGCATATAATGCCTCATGGATTTTCCGGGGGTCTGGAACGGATTCATTCAATTTACATTATTCCTTATGGGAAAAGTTTGCTCGGTACTCGTCATTTTCGGTTCTCAACAAGCCTCCTGGAACAAATTAACGCAGAGAACCAGGGTATCGCTGTATTTTCAATCACTGCGCATGTGTTTTTAATACGTCTGAAAGTGTGGCAGGTTCAGCAAATGTTTATGGGATCATTCCTAAGCATTGCAACAGTGATTTATGCAACACAGCTAAAGGCCGTTCCCCTCTGTCCTCCAGGGATAGGTGCATCTACAGCAGTGCTAGCTTAATTGGTAAGGTACTGGACCTTTTTCCAGATGGCTGAGGGTTCAAAATCCTGGTCCTGCCAAGCTACAGTATCACTGTTAAGCCCTAACCCTCAGCCCTAACCCCAACCCTCTGCTAATACCATAACTGCAAATGCTTCTCATTGCTGCCCAGGCTAGTATTGGTTCCTTTGGGTACTCTGGTTTCCGTCCATGTCCCAAAAACATACCAGTCAGTGGACTGGCTGCTCTAAATTACCTCGAGGAATGAATGAGTGTGAGAGGCCCTCTGATGGACTGGCACTCTTCCTTACACCCAATGATCCCACAATAGGCTCTGGTTTCACCATGACCCTAATCAGGATAACCTGGTTATTAAGAAGGAACGAATGAAGTACCAGGTGATAAAAGAGGTAATCTGCAGTTAGTATAACTGTAATTTCAGTTTTGTTTCCTGTTGAACTCGCCCTGCTCTGGCATGCTTTGTGGGAAATTAAAAGCCATGGCACCACTTGAGCTCTGACTTGTGCATGCCAGGACAGCAGACATCCATTAAAGGGGATTAGAGAGGATCGTGTGGTCACCGAGAGTCCAATCTCTCCCCCTCCTCTCTCTTTGTGACTCAATGGAGATGACAGACGGTGAGCCGATCAGAGAACTCCGAGGAGGCTGGCTTAGACTTCGCATAGTCTTGGTGATAGTGACCAGGTCATATACACACGGGGTTTTAATACAGTTCTGAACTATACACCTGTTACGCACAGACACACAGATCAGTCCACACATGCATCGCTAAATACATCCTCTGCCCCAGTAATGAAACAACTGGTCATTCGTGTACAGTCATTTTCGATAGCAGCCCAAGTCTTTCTACATTTGCCACATCTTTGTGTTACCAGAACACCCACAGGGGACAGCTTTACGGCCCCAAGCCAGTGTCTATCAGGCAGTAAAATTTTTATGCCCTCAATTAACGGTATTTGAACAGCGTTCGCCGAGGTAAATGTCACCCCACACTTTCATGGTATTCCATGGTCGATGCTGTCTATAACCTCAGCCGCTGCAATTCCATTTACTACAGATCTACAGCCTCTAGAAAGAGGGACCGGCTTTTTTGCTTGGGCTCTTCCTTAACTGGGCTAATCAACCTCCAAAACACATAATTGGATTTCTGCAGTTATCTAATTATTCAAGTGGTCATGTAAACAGCATGCTCTGATTTAGAAATCTGATTAAGAAACCCGATAAAGAGAGCTGGAAGCAGCTTGCAGAAACAAACATGGTTGCTAGGACAGCTTATTCTACAAGTTTTCGTTTCTTTTGGGCTTGTACCTGGTGCTTGTTTTTATTGCTGGATCTGGCAACCCTGGAATTAAATGCAGCATCCACAAAATGGCTACCAAACACTTTTGGGGAACTCTAAAACCAAAATCATTATTTAACTAGATCTGCATTTCCTTGCTTGAAATGTGGTAAGCAGATAGAATGTGGTTTTGTTCCAAAGACTATTGGCCACATGCGGGTGCATGTCCCAATACTTTTGCCAGCGTACGGGTATGCGTCCCAATGCTTTTGGCCACTTTCAGCAAGCGTTCCAATACTTTTGGCCGCAGACGGGTGCACGTCCAAAAATTTTTGGCTGCATGTGGGTGTGTGTCCCAATACTTTTGCCTGTGTTCGGCATGCATCCCAATACTTTTAGCCATGTGTGGGAGTGCGTCCCAATACTTTTGGCCGCATGCAGGTGTGTCCCAATACTTTTGGCCACTTTCAGCAAGCGTTCCAATACTTTTGGCCGCAGATGGGTGCACATCCAAAAATTTTTGGCTGCATGTGGGTGTGTGTCCCAATACTTTTGGCTGCGTTCGGCATGTGTCCCAATACTTTTGGCCACATGCAGGTGTGTCCCCCAATACTTTTGGTTGCATGCAGGTGTGTGTCCCAATACTTTTGGCCGCAGGCGGTGCACGTCCCATTACTTTTAGCTGCATGTGGGCATCTGTCCCAATACATTTGCCCGCTTTCAGCAAGCATCATAATACTTTTGGCTGCGTTCAGCATGCCACCCAATACTTCTGGCCGCATGCAGATGTGTGTACCAGTACTTTTGGCTTTCAGCAAGCGTCCTAATACTTTTGGCCACAGGCGGGTGCATGTCCCAATACTTTTGGCCGCATGTGGGTGTGTGTCCAAATACCTTTGGCCAGGTTTACATGTGCGTCAGAAAACTTTTAGCCACGTTCAGCATGCGTCCCAATACTTTTGCCCGAGTCATTTAACCCGGAGCTGTTGAGTAGAAGCATTGTGGTATGATTCAAATATCTTACAACCTCCATTAGGCTTCAGAGCCCCAGTTATGCCCATATTTACATCTTGGGTTCTTTTATCTGGGGTCCTATTGCAGGAAATTGGCTTAGTTTCAAGCTAGACATCCCTGCCACTGCCACACTGGTTATCCACTACCAGACTGTACCAGTCATTCTGTAACTACTCTATATTAGGGTTACCATGTGTCATTCCCCTTACCCAATACACAAAGCTTTCAAGAAAACTCTGTACCCGCTTAGGATGGTCCCACAGTCAGGTAGTCCAAATACAATTGTGATTCAGGAAATCTTATTAATAACGTACATCCGGTGAAAATGCTTCTGGCTGCAGGTTTCCATTCCAACCAAGAAGGAGGCTAAACTGGTTTAATGAGTTGAACCGGCAGCCATACAGGCCTCTCGCAGATAAGAGTGAAGAACCCTGATAGTGGGCAATAGGGGGTTTGGTCTATGCTTCACATATGTGGATCTCGAGGGATGGCATAGATTATGTGAGAGATACTGTAAGCATGTCCCACATGCTGCAGTGAATTGGTTCAATGCAAATGGATATGATTGCATGCAGCGCGTTGGCTTCCTGCCGTACTGGACACGCCCAACTTGCGTTGTAAATGGAAATGAAATATCATTTTTATTTTATTACATAGTGTAAATGGTTTTTATAATGCAATTGTCTTGGACTTTTTGAGTCTTGACTTTTTGATCTTGGCAACAAACGTCCTTTCCCCTACATTTATATTTACAGGATTTTGCAGACGCCCTCATCCCTAGCAATTTGCTAACTGTCACACTGTACTCTTGGAAATGTACAGTCCTTTGAACCTTGTAACATCAAGGTAGTCTTGAGTGCTTTGAGTTGAAGGCAATTGGACTCATTTTGTGTTTGGTTCCTGAAGGCGTTTCACCTCTCTTCAGAAGTCTTCTTCGGTTCTAGGAGCTGATTGGGAGGCCCAGCGTATTTATCCTCTAGTGGGGGTTGTGTCCTGAGATCCCTTGAACCCACCCTGTCAATAGGAGTCGTGTGCTCATAGGGGGACTAAGGTGTGGGGCCCATTTGTGAGCCTTTTTGCCTCACCGTGCCATCACCCAAGTTGCTAGGGTCACAATGTTGCACCTCAACCAATGTCTGAAGAGCTTTAACATCGTGAATCTAATGCTGTCCTGATGAGCTGCCTCTTCAATTTCGTGCTGTAAGGCTGCTGCTGAAAAAGCCTTTACGGATGACAGTTGAAGTCCATTTGCCCTTCAACTCAACACTCAAAAAATCCTAAGACCTTATTTAAAGGGTAGCTTGGCCATGCTGGGAGCTGAGCCTGGAACCTTCTGAATCATAGTCCAGTACCTTAACTGATGGCATTCACCAAAGCCCATCTTTTTTTCGTTTTCATTGTTACAGACTTTTTGACATGATCAATCCCAGTTTTCTACAGGTATCAACGCTAGAGACATTAAGTTCTGCAGAAGTAAGCAGGCATGAATATGGAGCAACACGTGAAACTTCACTGCCATACTGACAAAAATCTCTCTGAACACAAAAACCTTTCCCGTTCTCTAGTAGGCGTGTTGCCTCAGCGAGCTATCTGTGCAGGTCTAAATCCTTAATAATGCCTGCGGTGTCTTCTTATCAGAGCTTTTTCCTGAAGGATTACACTCTTCACAAAAGCATGGATTCTGCAAAAGCAAAGGCATGATCTCCATAATTTGTACTTTTACATCAAGGTCAGAGATAATGATGTCCTACCTTAATCTGTCCACACTAACCATAGGCTGAGTGTGTGGGCGAAAACATCATTGTACGTCCTCAACTGGTTCACAAGTGCCTCCTGAGTTAGATCTTACCATTAACCACGTGCATGGAATTTCCCTTTCCCAGCAGGGGAATATGCCTGTGAGGTACAGCAGAAGCACCATCAATCAACGACTTTTTTAAAAGACATGTTACTGAACCCTCTGAGGGGTGTGATTTACAAAGTGTCCTCAAGCGCTCCAAATACAATCAAAACCTCCTCATCCTGCCTCAGCACTCGCAGGATGTTGCCTACAGGATGCCGATGGCTGACATTTTTTGGTTGATGGGCTACTTTCAGTCCATCAGTGACACTGATGTGGTTTAAAAGGTCCAGCAAGCACTGCTGTATCTGAGCCACCCACACTAATATACCACCACATCAGGGCCACTGCAGCTGCTGAGAATGATCCACCACCCCAACAGTACCTGATCCTGTAACTGGTCCTGACCATTAGAGAACATAGTCGAGGAGACAAAACAAAGGATGCAGGGAACGGATGGACTACAGTCTGTATTGTAGAATTTTTGCACAGATTACTAAGCGGTAACGAAAATCAAAATGCACGCGCTCTAATGGAGCTCTGAGCTTTAAAAAACGTGCTCAGAACAAAACTACACACTATGCTCTTGTGTTTCCTGCCAACTAAATCACACATGATGTTCAGCTTATAAATACAAACTGGAAAAGCGGCTGAGGTGCTTGCAATCCTGTTGCCAAGTTGCTAAGTGCCAAACAACGGGGAAAGGAAGAAAGAAAAAAAAGAAAGAATCCGCCGGCGTTCGTTCACAGCCACATCAAGAATGAAAGAGCTGGAGCCAAGTCTGAGCAGCTATTTAAATCCTGCAGAGGTACCGGTTAAACACAACTACAGGAGAATCTGGAGTGGTAAATCCTGCATGTAGGAAGCCCATTATCTTATAATGTGATCACTGCCACAGTCGCTAGGCTTGCTTTCACTAGGCTGCTTTTCGCTCATTAGCTTTCACTTGCTAGTTTCATTTGTTTGGATAGCCTTTGCTCCCAGGGTGAGTTTTTATTCTGTAATCTGCTTTAGTTTACTAGCTTAGCTCTTTCTCATGTTAGCTTTCACTCACTTAAGCTAGCTTTTGCTCACTTGTTGGCTTACCAAGTCAGATACTGCTCACTAAATTAGCATTGGTCTACAAGTTCCCTTCTGTCTGTTAGCGTTACACAGAGCTTGGTGTTTCTGTGTAGGTTAGCTTTGCTCACTAAGTTGCATTTTACTATCAGTTTGCTTTTGCTTAGCAGGTTAGCTTTTACAAAAAAGCCTGATTATTCTGTGTAGGTTAGCTTTGGTCACTAAGTTGCATTTTACTATCAGTTTGCTTTTGCTTAGCATATTAGCTTTTACACAGTAGCCTGATGTTTCTGTGTAGGTTAGCTTTGCTCACTAAGATACATTTTATTATCTGTTTGCTTTTGTTTAGCAGGTTAGCTTTTACAAACTAGCCTGATTATTCTGTGTAGGTTAGCTTTGCTCACTAAGTTACATTTTATTATCAGTTTGCTTTTGTTTAGCAGGTTAGCTTTTACAAACAGCCTGATTATTCTGTGTAGGTAGCTTTGCTCACTTAAGTTGCATTTTTACTATCAGTTTTGCTTTTGACTTAGCAGGTTAGCTTTTTACAAACTAGCCTGATTTATTCTGTGTAGGTTAGCTTTGCTCACTAATTTGCAATTTTACTATCAGTTTGCCTTTTGCTTAGCAGGTTTAGCTTTTAGAAACTAGCCTGTGTTTCTGTGTAGGTTAGCTTTGCTCACTAAGTTACATTTTATTATCAGGTTTTGCTTTTGCCTTAGCCAGGTTAGCTTTTACAAACTAGCCTGATTATTCGTGTGTAGGTTAGCGGTTGCTCACTAAGATACATTTACTACCATCAGTTTGCTTTTGCTTAGCAGTGAAGCCTTTTCAAACTAGCCGATTATTTCCTGTGTAGGTGAGCTTTGCTCACTAAGAATACATTTTACTATCATTTGCTTTTTGCTTAGCATATTAGCTTTTTACACAGTAGCCTGATTATTCTGTGTAGGTTAGCTTTGCTCACTAAGATACATTTTTATTATCAGTTTGCTTTTGTTTAAGCAGGTTAGCTTTTACAACTAGCCTGATTAATTCTGTGTAGTTTAGCTTTGTCACTAAGTTACCATTTTATTATCAGTTTGCTTTTTGTTTAGCAGGTTAGCTTTTACAAACGAGCCTGATTATTCTGTGTAGGTTTAGCTTTGCTCACTAAGTTGCCATTGTTACTATCAGTTTGCTTTTGCTTAGCATGTTAGCTTTTCAAACTAGCCTGATTATTCTGTGTAGGTTATCTTTGCCCTAAGTTGCATTTCTATCTTTTGCTTTTGCTTAAGCAGGTTAGCTTTTAGAAACTAGCCTGATGTTTTCTGGTGTAGGTTAGCTTTGCTCAACTACAGTTACATTTTATTATCAGTTTGCTTTTTGCTTAGCAGGTTAGCTTTTACAAACTAGCCTGATTATTATGTGTAGTTTAGGGTTTGCTTTGCTCACTAAGATACATTTTACTATCAGCTTTGCCTTTTGCTTAGCAGGTTACTTTTTTACAAACTAGCCTGATTATTCTGTGTAGGTTTAGCTTTGCTCACTAAGATACATTTTACTATCAGTTTGCTTTTTGCGTAGCAGGTTAGCTTTTACCAAACTAGCCTGATTATTCTGTGTAGGTTAGCCTTTGCTCACTAGATACATTTTACTATCAGTTTGCTTTTGCTTAGCAGGTTTTAGCTTTTACAAACTAGCCCTGATTATTGCTGTGTAGGTTAGCTTTTCTCACTAATAACATTTTACTTTCATAGTTTGCTTTTGCTTAGCAGGTTAAGCTTTTACAACTAGGGCCTGGGATTATTCTGTGTAGGTTTAGCTTTGCTCACTAAAGATTACATTTTACTGATCAAGTTTTTTGCTTTTTGCTTAGCAGGTTAGCTTTACAAAACTAGCCTGATTATTCGCTGTGTAGGTTTAGCTTTTCTCACTAAGATACTTTTACTTTCAGCCCCCCCTTTTTGCTGTTGCTTAGCAGGTTAGGCTTTTACAAACTTAGCCTGATTATTCTGTTAGGTTAGGCTTTTCTCACTAAGATACATTTTACTATCAGTTTGCTTTTTGCTTAGCAGGTTAGGCTTTTACAAACTAGCCTGATTATTCTGTGGTAGGTTAGCTTTGCTCACTAAGTTACATTTTATTAATCAGTTTGGCTTTTGCTTAGGCAGTTAGCTTTTACAAATAGCCTGGTGTTTTCTGTGTAGGGTTAGCTTTGCTCACTAGTTACATTTTATTATCAGTTTTGCTTTGCTTAGCAGGTTAGCTTTTACAAACTAGCCTGATGTTTCTGTTTAGGTTAGCTTTGCTCCACTAAGTTACATTTTATTATCAGTTTGCTTTTGCTTAGCAGGTTAGCTTTTACAAAACTAGTCCCTGATAATTCTCTGTGTACTGTTCTTCTTTTAGCAAAGGGGGTGAAAAGGCCCACTAACAGTTACATTTTATTATCAGTTTGCTTTTGCTTAGCAGGTTAGCTTTTAACAAACTAGCCTGATTTTCTGTGTAGGTTAGCTTTGCTCACTAAGTATACAGTTTACTATCAGTTTGCTTTTGCTTTAGCAGGTTAGCTTTTAGAAACTAGCCTGATGTTTTTCCTGTGTAGGTTAGCTTTGCTCACTAAGTTACATTTTATTATCAGTTTTGCTTTTTTGCTTAGGCAGGTTAGCTTGTTTAACAAACTAGCCCTGAGTATTCTGTGTAGTTAGCTTTCCTCACTAAGTTACATTTTATTATAAAGTTTGCTTTTGCCTTAGCAGGTTAGCTTTTACAAACTAGCCTGATGTTTTCTGTGTAGGTTAAGCTTTGCTCACTAAGTTCCATTTTATTATCAGTTTTGCTTTTGCTTAGCAGGTTAGCTTTTACAAAACTAGCCTGATTAATTCTTTGTAGGTTAGCTTTTTCTCACTAGATACATTTTACTATCAGTTTGCTTTTGCTTAGCAGGTTAGCTTTTAGAAACTAGCCTGATTATTCTGTGTAGGGTAGCTTTGCTCACTAAGATACATTTTACTATCAGTTTGCTTTTGCTCAGCAGGGTTAGCTTTTACAAACTAGCCTGATTATTCTGTGTAGGTTAAGCTTTGGCTTAGTAAAGTTAACATTTTACTATCAGTTTTGCTTTTGCTCAGGCAGGTTAGTTTTACAAACTAGCCCGATTATTCTGTGTAGGTTAGCTTTGCTCATAAGATACATTTTACGATCAGTTTGCTTTTGCTTAGCAGGTTAGCTTTTACAAAACTAGCCGATTATTCTGTGTAGGTTAGCTTGCTCACTAAGATACAATTTTACTATTCAGTTTGCTTGTTTTGCTTAGCAGGTTAGCTTTTACAAACTAGCGCCGATGTTTCTGTGTAGTTAAGCTTGTTCTTCACTCGATACATTTTAACTATCAGTTTTCTTTTTCTAGCAGTTAGCTTGTGAAACTACCTGAGGTTTCTTGTAGTTAGCTTTGCTCCCTAGTTGCATTTTACTATCAGTTTTGCTTTTGCGATCCTCGCTTCCGGCTTTCGCAGGAGGGGCACTGTCGATTAATATTCTAATAGATGCTAATTTAGGGAGTTGGGGTGGGGTTACTGTGGTGCTGTAGTGAGGGGAGAGCGCAACGAGGAAATGGGTCAACGAGAATGTTTTGCATTGTCTGCTGAGCAGTGGTAAGCTTCTTCAGAAATAGCCCTGATGTTTCTGTGTAGGTTTAGCTTTGCTTCACTAAGTTGCATTTACTATCAGTTGCTGCTTTTGACGTAGAAGCTTGGACGCGCTGTACACGACTTGGGTTGAACCATCATATGGAATAGATTACTGCCCTCCCACATCTCCCCCACCTCCCGGGCCTGATTGGTCGCCCTGAGACCGCCGTGGGTAGATGGGACACCTCGAAACTTCCGCTCCCCTTTGTTCTGGCTTTGTTTGGCCCGATTCAACTATCGAATGTGGTCTCTAGGCTTATCCAATGCCTTCGTGACCACGACTATATAGTGGTGGCGCCCCGGCCTTCTGCTCCAGTGGCCTATAGTTCTGCCCCCCGTCTTCCCCTGGGTCACAGCAAGATTTATGGTTCTATCAGGCCTATTAGTCCTAGTTCTGAGATGCGGTTATCCAAATGTTCCACTTGGACGTAGTTGGTCGTGGCGGTTGAGGGTGTTTTTGATCGGCTTTCCCCGGTGGACTTGATGTCCCGTGGTCTTCCCGTAACCATTCTCTAAGCATACTTCTTCGTCCCCTCCCCTGGTTGTTGGAAGCCCCCTACCGTGTCATAACGAAACTCAAAGGGACGGGCCTGTCCAGGCTCTTTGGGAACTCGTAGGCTTAGTCCTCTTTCAGCAGGTTAGCTTTACACTCTAGCTTGTTGTTTCTGTGTAGGTTAGCTTTGCTCACCGAGTTACATTTTACTAACAGTTTGCTTTTGCTTGGTAGGTTAGCTTTTACATGCTAGTTTGCTATTGCTTACCAGTTTTGCGTATGTAGCAGGTTAACGGTTTTTTCCAATGTTAACATTTTTACAACATTTCCAAGCAACTGGAAAGGTCACTGTCCAAATTTCTACTGTTCCGAACAAATCTTTCTATTTTAATGTTTTATTCACATATAATTAAGCACACTTAAGGTTATTTATTCTTAAAATAATCATACATTCTCGCAATATACATTAACTTACGTGTAACACCCCTTTTTACAATGACCCGACATATGATTTTTTGACTTTACGATGGGAATCCGATAATAAACATAAATACACATTCAGAAACTGTAACTGTACTCTGAATTTTTTATTTCACATTTTCCTGGGCAATCGATATGTAATACGGTACTCTCTCACACTCTGATGAGGAAGTAGGCAGTGCGTGATGTAGGGAGTCATGTGACGCGAGGTATGAGCACTGGGAAGCAATAATAATCATAACAATAAACATAATGATCTTTTTTTTTTCACTTTCAATAAATGATACAATAAATTATATGACCTTTTAAATACTTTATTATAAAAAAAAACTTGAAGCTTATCACTTTGCCCAACTTTAATTTGTTTGTGTGTTTATTTATTTAGTTTATTTAATGTCGCTCTTCAGCATCAATGGCCATTCAACGATAGACACAAGGTTAGATGAGCGCTGGGAAATGTAGTTTCTTGAGTATGTTAATGTACGCTACACTATGACATATACAGTATATATGAAAGTTCCTCGCTTTACAATAAATTCAACTTGCGGATTTGTCAGAATGTATCCCCATCCCATTCAGGGATGACCTGTATTTTCTTTCTGGTGTAAATAAGCAAAGGTTTCATAACATCAGAAAAAACACCATAGATCCTTATGGTAAACCTAATGATTGAAACGTTAATTCCTACCACTGAGTACTGTTTCTATATTATTGTACATGCTTTAACATTAAAGCCATAAATTATCTTCATGTTATCATTTAGTAACATCCATAAGTTTGCGGATATGAGCTTACCTTCTGCAAGCCATATCAGTACAGTACCGGCTACTAAGTTCCTGTCCATTTTTAATTTGAAGGTCTATCTCATAGGGCGGGGCAATATACAATATATCGCAATATTTGTTTTCGTGATATACTAAATCGATTTTCCGTATGAAATATAGTTGTTTTTTGTTGAAGTATGAAAAAACACATTTTAAATTTGGTGTAAACTACAATATCCGCTCTTGTAGGTGTTTTGACTCCATTCGTCGGCTGAATAATCAATGTGATGTGATGTATTAAGATGACTGTACACTCCAACTTGTATTACAGCTGTTTTTATATTTTCAGTGAACTACGTGGAATAGAGACTACGTGGAAATGTGACAGAGCGTGTGAGAAGTCGAGCTCCATTTTCCACCCAGAGTAAGTGAATGAGGAATCTTTTCCGGCTTCAGTGACACTGTAAGCAAATGGAAAGTAAAGCCGAATCATTTCTCAAGCGACGCTGGATAAACTCTCAGTAACGCAAAGCAGGTGATCCGACTTAGTTCCAACGAGAGCCACTAATTAAGTGGGATGCAGAATTGTGGGTTAGAAGCAGTGTGCGTGGGTGGGTGGTTCGCGTGAGGCCAGCACTGGGGGTGGAGGGCAGCTCGGGGGGCCCACCGCCTCCCCGACTCCATCTCTCTGTTGGCTTAATTACATCAGGCCCGTAAGTGAATTTGGCTCGTGCTGCAGCCACTGACAGCTCAGCTCTAAATCTGGAGAAATGAACTAGGTCTGCTTCTCTCGCCACCCCCCAACATTACCAACCCCCCCACCCCCACCCCTCGCTCTGTGACTGGAAGCAGATCAGAAGAGACCAAATCAAATTAAATCTGCTTTCAAACTGGATGAATAATTGATCAGCTGAAAAGCAAGAGGACACAGAGACGCTCAATTATTTAAAGATCAGAAACCAATTTTTGGACTCCCGTTCGCCCCACTTTAGCACTTCCGCTGGCCTAAAAGTTAGAGGACTTTAAGAGGTCAAAGCGACCCGTTAGCGCTCCAAAAAAGGGAATGCGTTACTGGATTAGCATCTGCGCGGTGCAAAGCAAGCAAGCACTCGTAAATCGGACAGAAGTACAAAGGACCTAACAATTCACCCAAGTTCATCCAGACATTCTCGTTACCCTTTACAGCATTTGCTTATCCAGAGCAATTGAATAATGGGGGCGGCACGGCGGCTCAGCGGGTAGCACTGTTGCCTCACAGCGAGAAGGTCCTGGGTTCGATCCCAGCTGCTCTGGTTTCCTCTCACAGTCCAAAGATGTGTTAGGCTAATTGGTGTCCACAAAGTGCCCCTAGTGTATGTGTGTGGGTGCGTGTGCCCTGCGATGGATTGGCACCCTGTCTAGGATTGTTCCTGACTTGCGCCCTGTACCCCTGTCTAGCCAACAACTTTCCCACGACCCTGATCGGATTAAGCGGTTCAGAAAATGAATGTGAATTTTACAATGGAGAGGAACAGCTAAAACTTAAGGGCCTAGCTCAATAGCCCAACAATGGCAGCCTGGTGAGTTCACATCCTTTGAATTGCTATTTTTACTTCAGGTTAAGCATTTTATGTATAATTTGTTTCAATGGGAAGAAAAAATCCTTAACATTAAAATGATGACTTTCCTTTCGGATCACATGCCCATCACTTCGGAAGTACCGATTACTTATCACCAGTAACAAGTGAGAGAAGTTTGTTTTTTTCTAGGTCACTCTTATAGTACATTGAGCCATGTTAAGCTTTGTTCACGTTAAGCATTTTAGACTCTGGGACACCACAGAGACGCCAGTTGACCTAACGCTGGAAAGTTCTCAGAGAATCAGAGTATCTGCAGGAAACCCATGCAGACACAGGGAGAACATGCTATGCTAGGGACTATGGTGGCCTAGCAGTTAAGGTACTGGACTCTGGACCAGAGTATTCAAGGTTCAAATCCCACCTCTGACAAACTACCTAGGTGTTGGGTCCTTGAGCCAGACCCTTAACCCTCAATTGCTTGGATTTTAAGCATATATCATTTGTAAGTCGCCCTGGATAAGGACATAAATGTAAATGTAAACATGCAAAATGCAGCAGCTGATACGTGACCCGAACCCTGGTCTCTGTGGTTGTGACAGAATTAACAAATAGTATTTAATACAGGGTTAATATAGTGTGGAGCTTTAATTACAGGAAAAGTATTTAAAAAGCAGAGTGTTTATTCTCAGTTACACAATACCGTTAACCAATCAACATTTCCGGCATAGTGAGTCATGACATTGGCTCACAATGTATCCAGGAGGCAGGTCCGCACATGATTCATACTTCTCTTTGGTACAATGCACCAAAGAGAAAACTGAAATGAATAGGTGTTAATGCTATCCACCCAAGTTCTTATAATACCTCAATGGTGGGACCCAAACGGATACTATTTTTCGATCTGCACTAGCCTGTTGCTACAGAGCAGACTTTGATCTTTGGCAGCAGAGCACTCTGGCTCAAGGAGGCAAACGAGCACGAAGATCAGCTCTCGCAAATTTCCTCGCTGACGAACTACCAGAATTTGGCTGTGCCCCAAGAAAGCCTGAGTTTCCTCACGCCGCTTGAGGAAACTGACCGAGCAGCCGTCGGAGGTGAATTTCTCCAGCCTAATAACGTGTTAATAATCTCCCTGACAGAGGAGGACGAATTTCGATTTTAAAGCCCTCATGACAGACACAGTCATGTAATTCTCTCCACAATAACAGCAGATAAAGTTGATCTATACAAACTAGTGCCATTTGATTTGTGTAATTTCATATTTAACGTGTTAATGAAAAATGAAGACATAACGCAGTGGCGTTTTGTTTAGTACCGGGACCTGAAATGTGGCATTTCTGCTTTAAAGCTTAGTGCTTTACCATGATGTAGCTGATATACGCGCTTCCAATGCCTTGAACGCGGCTGATCCACGTCTTGTGTCGAGAAAATTTAAGTGAGTGTTTCATGTCATGGAATTAAGTTCCAGAACCGAAAACAACTGGTACTGGCAAATTTTTCCCATATGGAATAATGTAAATTGAATGAATCCGTTCCAGATCCCCCAAAAATCCACACTATATAAGCATTATATGCAGTAATGGAGTTGTATTGTACAGGTGCTCCCTGATTTTTGATGGGGATATGTTCAACAAATTCATCATAAGTTAAATGGATCACAAACTGAGGAGCCAAAGCGGATCACAAAGCGGAGCCAATGATAAGCAATGTTTAAAACACCTACGTTAATCTACAGTTCGCTAAAATCATTAACACAAAGCCTATTTTATAATAAAGTGTTGACAATCCAATTCAATTTAGTGAGTAATGGATTGAAAGTGAAATGTAAAAGCAAAACACTTACTCTATTGGTAAACTCAAAGCACATAGCTGCTAAGCTAACTGCAGCCTGTGTTCTGGAGCATTCAGTTCCTGTTTTCCTTTCGGTTAGCTCTTACAATAAGCCTTTAGGACCCATGGAGACTTATTTGCACCAAGATGTAAAAAGACTGGTAAAAGATGCTACTAAAAACTGCATTTGAAATAACTTTTTTTTAAATGTTTATATTAAATCCGCTATTTTACATATTGAAATTGAAATATCCTTTAGAGGAAGCTTCAGGCTTGTGAACCAAAATGTGAGGAGACGTGATTAATTACAGCAAAATGTGACATTGATTAGTTGGTCTTCTTTAAGCTACCGACAGCCCTAGTATTAGCCCATGAATGTGTCCTCTCTGGTTGCTCATTTCGGTCTACCTGTAACAGTTATCGACATTTATGTTTGCAGCTCGACAAAAACTAACCTTACACCAAAACCGTCTCATGTTCCTCCACAGTTACGGCCTAATACGTGACCCGCTGGCGTGCTAATCTTGATAATCTGTGCTCTGCCACAACAGGGCCTCGGTTCTAAGCTCAGGAAACAAAGCGTCTTTACTCTTTCCCCTTCCTGTCCCTGTAAAGCTTCTAAGGGAAGGAAATGCTTTGTAGTGGCCGGCATCAGTGCCCTCCCCAGACCTGGCATGGGTGGGCATTCTTTGAGATAGAGGGGCAGTTCGCTTCACAACAGGCAATGATCCCGTTTGCTTTGATTTGAATGGCCTCTGGTAGCCTGGAGGCTTGAACGGATAGCTGCTCTGACTCCTGGCCTGGCTGCTTTTAGTACACCAAAATCTACTTGGATTTTTATGCTTTGTGGACAGTGGCAGACATTTGTACAGATTCATCTATTGGCCCATTAGAGGGTGAGTGCTTATCCTTAGCTGAGGAGCACATGGTTTGGTATAAGCATCTTTGTAGCCAGGCAGAAGCCTCTCCTCAACACATGAAAACCCTGCCTACTCCAGGCAGGCTTTTGTGTCTTTTCTTGAGGAGAGGCTTCTGTCTGATCGCTCTGCCATAAAGCCCAGATTGGTGGAGTGCTGCAGTGATGGCTGACCTTCTGGAAGTTTCTCCCATTTGCACACAGGATCTTTGGAGCTCAGCGAGAGTGACTATTGTGTTCTTGGTCACCTCTCTTACCAAAGTTCTTCTCCCATGATTACTTAGTTTGGTGGGGTGGAGTCCTGGTTGTTTCAAACTTCTTCCATTGAGGAATTATGGAGGCCACTGTGCTCTTGGGAACTTTCAATGCATCAGATTTTTTTGTAGTTTTATCCAGCTCTATGCCTCCACACAATCTCTGAGCTCTACAGGCAGTTTTTTCCTCCTCGCAGCTCGGTTTTTGCTCTGATATGCATTGTTATCTGTGAGACCTTATGATCCTCGTAGGCCTAACGTGGCCTGAAAGGCGAAAATCTTCTCCTCAAACTCAGCGTTCTGAACCTGCAACGTCTTCAAACCTGCAACTATTAGCGCCCTGTCAAGAGTCTTTGCACAGCTGGGAAATTAAACGGGGAAATCACTGACGGATTAAATTAGGAGACAACAAACAGGTGGTGGTGAAGGCGCTCATTAGAGCAGCAAGGCAAAGCAGATGAGGTTACAGGCACCTGGCGTCAACATTTCCTCCTCGGTTACAGCTCCACTACACGGCTCTACGCCTTCGAGACCTCCAGGTCCAGTCCAGGCCTGTAATACGCTCACGCACTCTGAGATCTGTAGATCCTTCCATGCCTTCCAGCTGCTGACGTCTATCGATTTGTGCCAACATGTGCATTTGTCTTAAATGGGATGGAAGGAAAACGTACCAGCACACAAAGTGAGACGCATTGAATGAGCTAAACATAATCTGACTCAACAGCCCAGTAGCACGCGGTGTTCTATCCTAAGGCATTTCTCTCTTATATAGGATGATGACACCAGGAGAACATTGAATAAAACTTCAGAAGTGTTGATCATCTTTCAACAGCATGCCTTCAATTTCAGAGGTTTTTATTAACACGCTTATTCTAACGTTTTACGTATTTATCGTTTTCATAGTAACAGCTAATTCACTGCATGGACCTTGTAACCTAGCCACGTTTGACTGCATTATAGCTGAACCATCAGCTGAAGCGGCGTCTCTCTGCTCGCTCTTACTTAGTGCTTCACAGGACACATACTATCCAGGAGCTGGTGACTCGCAGATAGGGACGCGCTTGGACTGGCCGACAGATGCGTAACCAGTGAAACCAGTACGAACATGACTAAAGTTACAGCTTTTGGATGGGTGTCTGTACTCACCATTTCATGGTGCTTCATGTAGCTCGGGGGGCTCCACAGTCTGGTTTTCACAGCGCTTCTGATCTTACTGAGATATGGACGTGCTTGGAGTGGCCACCAGTTGTGTAACCAGTAAAACCAATCAAGGTGGGGACCACAGACCACTTCTCAGTACCTATGCTTTCTGGCTGATGTTTTGGTCACTTTTTGAATGTTGGTGGTGCTTTCACACTCATGGTAGCATGAGACGGACTCTACAACCCACACAAGTGGCTCAGGTAGTGCAGCTCATCCATGATGGCACATCAATGCGAGCTGTGGCAAGAAGGTTTGCTGTGTCTGTCAGCGTAGTGTCCAGAGGCTGGAGGCGCTACCAGGAGACAGGCCAGTACACCAGGAGACGTGGAGGAGGCCGTAGGAGGGCAACAACCCAGCATCATGACCGCTACCTCCACCTTTGTGCAAGGAGGAACAGGAGGAGCACTGCTAGAGCCCTGGAAAATGACCTCTAGCAGGCCACAAATGTGCATGTGTCTGCACAAACGGTTAGAAACCGACTTTATAGCTTAAAGAAACTTGTGATATCGGCATTAAATAATCAGCCATAGGTCACTCTGCTCTCTACATATCAGCATCGGCAATTAAAAAAAACATATCGGTGCAGTAGTTAGCACTGTCACCTCACAGCTCCAAGATCCCCGGTTCGATCCCGACCCTGGGCTCCACCTGTGTGGAGTTTGCATGTTCTTCCTCTGTTCATGTGGGTTTTCTCCGGGTACTCCGGTTTCCTCCCACATTCCAAAGACATGTCAGGTTAATTGGTGTTTCCAAAGTATATATATAATATATAAAATATATAAACCAATTCAAATGTGTGACTGTTGTTAACCTGTATTTGTTTAAGCAAAATACAGCACCCTGGTTTGTGCTGTTACGGAAAATAATGAACTTATGGGTATTAGTGGCATCACATCATTCAGGTGCAGATGATTTTCCTATAAAAGATGAAAAGAGATGGTCGATCTACTTGTTGTGGAATAAACTCAGCACTCAGGCCTATTCCTCATGCGGGTCATTCATAGTCATACCCATTTAATCCAATTCATCATCGCCGGGAGCCGGGGCCTAACCGGTAGCACACAGAGCAAGGCAGGACCCGGCCTATACAGGGTGCACAGGCACACATATATACGTGTACACACTCACACTGGTGCACTTTAGACAGAGCATGTATGTGAAATGTGGGAGGCAACCCATGCAGACACAGGGAGAACATCCATGAAAGTGAAGTGCATACTGATAGAAGATCCTTAATCTTCTACAATTATATTCTGTACATTTATATCAATCCTATTCCTCTGACAAACTGTGTCAGGAAGTGCGGAATCATACTGTCTTGAGATATCCTGGGTTAGTAAGTAGAGCAGTCACAGGTCATATGACTTATGAACCACCACATGATAGGGATATATCCAAAGGAACAGTTTGGTTAAAACGGACATTTCCAGGCTCCTAGGTGGCACAACATTCTCCCTGTCCTTCTCTGCAATTCTGACCAGAAGACATCTCGGTAATCTGACGGCTCTTCGGTATTGAGGGGTGTAGTTAGCTCCACCTTCGAGAGCATTACTCTCTGTACCTTAGATAAAACTGCGCCAATGAGCGAGAACATAATTAGAAAGAAAAGACTTGCACTATTGTACATTGAATATAATGGCTGAGAATAAACAATGCCTTAATGGAACCAGTCCTTGATTTCTCCTCCATAAACTGCCTAAAACAAGTAGAAATGTTGGAGAAATCCCATAAGTCGATTAATTAGTAATGCATACCAGCCGGTAGTATGAACAACAGATCAGCTACCTCAGTAGTGCAGCTACATTCCTTTACTCTGACAAACTGAATTCATTTCTTTAATGAACTTGTCAAAGCCACCACCTTTAGCTGATACAATTCCAACACATCTACTTAAAGACTTGCTCCTGGATAAACCAGATCTCCTAAAAATAATAAACCTTTTTCTCAGTCTTGGCTATGCTCCCAAATCTTTAAAATGTGTGGCTATTAAACCCTTGATTAAAAAAACCAAACCTTAATCCCTGTGGGCTGTCTAATTATAGGCTGCTATCAAACCTACCTTTTATCTGTAAGGTTTTATAAGCAGCAGTTTCAGAGCAGTTCTCCATAGAAAAGCTTTCCATGAAATATTTCGCATGGGATTTAGCTTCGAAACTGCCGAAAATTAAAGTAGTCAACGTTTTATTAATGTCTTCAGAGAATGGCTGGTTCTCCTTTCTTGTTTTATTAGCTCTTAGTTCATTCACATTCATTCACTTTCTTATGCGCTTAATCCCGGACGGGGTCGCGGTACAGCCGGGGCCTAGCTGGCGGCATAGGGCGTGTGGCAAAAACAACACACACACTCACACACCCCTACACACACTCTCACACTATGGCCACTTTAGCATACACAATTAACCTAACCTAACCTGTTGTGAGGGAGTACAAGGAGGAAACCCATGCGGACACGGGGAGAACATGAGGACTCCATACAGAAAAGACCCAGATCACTCCACCTGGGATCAAACCCAGGACTGAGGAGAGCCACCGTGCCACCCTGACTTAGCTTAATACTAAAGTTCAACTGAATGAGCTAGATATATCACAGGTGTTGGAGGACTGTTTATTAGAGTGATCGCTACTTTATTTGTAATAATGAATCCTCAGAGTTTGAGGGAAGTGCGGTGTACCACAAGAGTCAGGATTGGGCCCATTATTATTCTTACAGTACATGCTGCCAGCTGGATATATCCAAATTTGAAGACTGTGTAAAAGGAAACCATGGACTGGATGCCAAATAATTATCTTCTGCTTATATATACATATACACACACACGGTTGCCAGGTCCACATATTCTAAGAGATTTTGTTTCTTTTGGACCGGATTCCTTTCTTAAGAAATGAAATATTCATAAATGTGTGTCTTTTTCTTAACTTCATTCATAAGAAAAAGTTACATAAAACTAATTCTTCAAATAACTCCTTATTTTTTTCCTAATGTCAAGTGGTATTCTTGGAAACATTATGTTCTTAAATGTTTTCTTAACTTTACGATAGCCTCACACTCGTCTTAGGCTGTAAGAGTCCACAAGAGAAGCATCGAAATTTACCAAACTTTCCGCCATCACTCCAACAATCGTAGTTTCCAATGAGGATTTTTTTCCTTTGGGCCATTTCTTCCACCTTCATTTCTTGTTTGATGGTTTTCCTCCATTTGCTGTCCACTTGTTAAGTAAGTTTAACCCAAAGTCATCAAAGTTGGAGATTTGTAGAGCTGGTAGCATTAGATTCCATCTATATTCCAATAAGTTTTTTGGAAGGCTTGGGCACCTAACATTTGCTAGATGAAACTGGACATATCAGGGACCAATATGATGATTTTAGATCATGTATGATGATCTAAACTGCCTTAAGAGAGATCACGAAAACAAACATACCAAACACATTTTGTTTCTTGCGCTAAAAACGCTGACATGGCATCCCAAGGTGTTTTACCAACCAGACCAGTGTACGTTTCAGTGAATCAATAACAGCCCAAAGAGGGTGGGAACTTGGAATACGATTATTTGGCAACACAGTAGCATTGTTGGCAACATGACAGAGCTTGTAACTACAAAATGGCCAAATAGTCACTTGGCTCATCCTCACTTGCATGGAGGTGGTTTGGCTTTGAAAATATGGATGGAAATCGGTTGGCGTCAAAGACGGCTCGCCAACTAATTTAATTTCGCCATCTCTGAACTAACCACCGTGCAAAATATAAAGGTTATGACAAACTTCTGGAGTCAGCTGTCCACGACAGGCTTAAACCAGCCAAAGTACCAGCACAAAAACACACTCAGCAAACCTTATAGGAGTCATTCTGCACTAAAATAGTGCCTTACGACATGAAAAGCAACAAGATGGCAGGAATGACCAATACCATCACCAATTATATTGCAAAAACACAGTGCCAAATCAAAAGGTTGAGACAGATGGGTTCAAACAACCTTTGAATACTTAGTTTAGACCCAAGATATAATCTAACAAAGTATCGTTTAAAGAAAATCCCAGAAAATACTGAGACATCACAACACCCCTACAAGAAGACACATCAGGGTTGGATGGATCTTCCAGGAGGGTTCAGTGAGCACAGAATCACGCTTTTGGCATGGCCACCCCAGTCCCCTACTTAAACCCCATTGAAAACCTGTAAAGGAGTCTCCAAGAGAGGATCTAGGACTCGGGAGGATCCGGAGAGATAGTATTGAGGAGAGAGTCTCAAGATTCCACGCTCTCAAGCATGATTCTGGGCCAATAAACTGTACAGCATGTAACTGGTTTACTGATCTTCCATCCATTGCAGGCTGTTAATGCGTTAATCAAAATCTCCTGAGGTCCACCAACGGCTTATTTATCAGAGACATTTCGCTAGCCATGTTCCCTCTTGTTGCTCAGATTTCCTTTACTCGAGTAGAAAGAATGTGTGTAAGGAGGATCAGATGGATCGTGTTAGGAAAATCTTGATTCGACCTTCCTAAATGATCCACTGGTCCTTACCGGCTTGCCCTATGCTTCTCATTAGCATACCGTAAAATGATTTTATGTCACCTGACACGACCACTTCACGTTTGCCATTACTTGCGCTACTTGTCATGCGAAAATCGGATTAAAAACTGGAATCATCACTACAGCTGTTCCCTCATACTGCAATGTCGACAGTGAAAGCAGGGACCGATATTGAGGACTTGCACCAAGCTAAGTCGCTTTCTGTTGCTGCAGTTAACCACCTGAGTGTGTTGACATTTTACAGCATTTAGCAGACGGCCATTATCCAGAGTGACTTACAATTCGGTACAATCTACAATCCAAGCAATTTGTGGGTTAAGGGTCTGCTCAAGGGGCCCAACCCGGGCAGCTTGTCAGAGGGGGATTTGATCCCTGGACATTGATTCAATAGTTCCAGTACCTTACACGCTAGGCTACCCCCAGTCCCAGACCCAAATTTACATGCACTAATCCGATCAAACAGGGATTTCATGCAGCAGTTAATCTGATTATTTAAGTGGGTCATGTATACAGGCATACTCAATCTGACTCAGATTAGGAGGAGAGCTGGATTTAAACTCAGTAATTGGATTTCTCAGAAGCTGATATCAATCACAGATAAAACATGATTCCACGATCGCTTATTCTAAGAGATTTTGTTCCTTTTGGGCCTTATTTACATAGACCTGGCGATCGAATTAGAAAAGTGTTCTTTTAAGAAAGAAAAATCTTATTACATTTGTTTTTAGAAGGAAACATCATTCTTAAGAGAAAAAGTTACGAAAGCGTATCATTCTTCAAACTGGTCAAGCTTCTTGAGTTTTCTTAAAACTCTTTTTTTTTAAGGAACAATTCTGAAGAAGAAGTTTATTCTTGAAAACAAATTTTCTTAAAGATTAGCCTACATAAAGAAATCAAAATGAAGGATTTCCAAGGAAAAATCTTACAGAACTAATTAAGATTTTCTTAAGAAAAGTATTTTCGAGAACTGCATTTAAGAACATTCTATCTTGAAAAACTCTATGTTCTTCTCTTAAATGTTTTCCTTAACTTGCAATAGCCTAACATTTACACAGCTGGTAAGGTGCCGTGACAAGGAAGCATCAAAATTACCAAACTTCCTGTCATCCCACAATTTTCCATTTCCAAAGAGGATTTGTTCTGTTGGCTATTTTTCCCACAATAACCTCCATTTCTGTCTTTGCGCAAAATCGTTAATGCTTGATTTTTTCATTTTGCTTGTCCTCTGAATGGATTAAGCTAACTAAACAACAGAAATAACAGAAAATACAAACTGAAAATGTTTATTTTAAAAGAAAATGCAACATAGCCTAAATAAGGAAACAGAAGATTTGCTTTGTAAAATTTCAAGAAATAATAAGATTTTCTTAAGATATTATTTGAGAACTTCTTAAGTTTTTTTGTAAGAAACTGCTGTATGAACTTGTTAGTGTTGTCATAAAGATTCTTCACAAGTTTTTTTTGAAGAAACTTTTGTGCTGGCTGCATGTTTTTCCTCGTTGGATTGGCAAACCCTGGAAATGGCTTTTAGTTCCGTAACACTGTTTCATGCTGAGGAAATGAAGAATTTTATTATTTAATTACAGTTTGAATTCACGTCCATCTTTCTGTGGGTTAGGGCTGGTTGCCAAAGTAGTAGAAATCCCATTACTGCCAGAAGTCCATGTAAAACACGGAGTTATTTGTGGTAATTGTATTGTGGCAAGATGGGAAGGAAATTGTGTGTTTTTCAAAAAACTCATTTAATAAATCATATATGAAGTGTTTTGGGTGGGCCGGTGCCACAGCGGTAGTTGCTTGTCCTAGAAAATTCCCGTCCTATACTATGCCTTGTGTGGAATTGCATGTTATCCCAGGGTTAAACTATGATCATCCAGTTTCCTCCTGATTCCAAAAGGAGTGATACGGTTAAGTGGTGTATCATGCGAGTCTTCCCCTGTGTGTTGTAAGTGGCGATGGGCTGTCACCTGTCTGGTAGGACCCTGTTTGCGCCGTGCTACCCTGTTCGTTGCGACCCTGAATTGGATTGGGCGTCGTATATAAAAATAGACGATAAAAGCAAGATATAATATTTAGTTAAGGTAGTTAAGGCGACCAAAATGAGGGAGATGATGATCTATTTTTCATATAGTATAACAAGTGGAACCCTACTGGAAGTGAAGCAACTCAATAGGAGTAAAAGCGAGTCCAAAAGGAGCGCCCTGCTTTTTATCTAGCGGCAGATCGATAGCACCAAGCCTTCGCAGAAATGGGAACACTCGTGATCTGCGTATTTCTTTGTTTTGGAGGATGTGTTCGTGTTGTGAGACGATTTTTTTAACTATGGCTGGGTCAGCGCCACTGCGTGGGCCAAAGAAGCCAGAGGCAATAGTAAGGGGAGGAGGAGACGAGAGAGAGAGAGAGAGAGACTCCCCAATTTATTCCTAATTTAGAAGTACAAAACTTGGAGAAGCCCATTTTTTTTGTAACTAAATCTGATTTCTTCCTAGAAGTGATTATCAAATAACTAGACTAATTTCAAAACCATATAATAAAATATCATGTACATGGACTCTTCTGCCAATTTAGTTCAGGAACTGCAAGTCCTACAGTACAAGCTATTAAAAAAACAAAAAAAACAGTCCGATCTGATGATATTTACAAAAGACTATGATGTAATGCATGTGAAGCCAATGCATTCACTGAGCTATTAATAAGCTAAATATATGCAAAATCATTAATTTCAGAAGTCAAGAGTTTTATTTGTCACATACACGGTATAACTTACAGTGAATTGATTACACGACACTCCGCATCTAATGAATGTGGAAAAATGTATAGAGGAAGGATATAAATATATACATAAAGGATGCCAAAAATATATACGAAAAAGGCAAGAAAACTAAGAAAAATAAACTTATTTACAATTCCTGTTTAGAGCGTTCCTATTGGAAGGTGGCTCACAAACCTTAACCACTGAAGTTTAACTTGTGAAAATATTTTTTTTTTCAATTCTGCTTTTACAAATCTTTCTAATCCATTTAAGGTGGATATATTCACTTTTACATCAAAAACACTCTTCTCTCACTGTGCACTCAATTAGACACACCGACCACATTCCTCCACCTTGTAGATATAAAGTCAGTAGCTCTGTTGTTGAATAGTATGTGTTAGTCATCCTCTAATCCGTCACCAGTGCTCACAGGACTCTGCCTATAGGGTGCTGGTGGCTGGGCATTTTTGGCTGGTGAACTATTTTCAGTCCGTCAGCGACACTGAGGTGTTCCAAAACGTATGCTATTTGACCTCGTTATCTGTATAAAAGACACCTGTCCACAGCCTCAAACAGTCAGACTCCAAACTCAACCATGGCCAAGACCAAAGAGCTGTTGAAGGACACCAGGAAGAGTGAATCTACAATAGGCAAGCAGGTTGGTGTGAATAAATCAACTGTGGGAGCAATTGTAAGAAAATGGAAGACATACAAGACCATTGATAATCTCCCTCGATCTGGGGCTCCATGCAAGATCTCATCCCGTGGGTCAAAATGATCATGAGAACGGTGAGCAAAAATCCCAGAACTACACGGAGGGACCTGATGAATGACCTGCAGAGAGCTGGGACCAAAGTAACAAAGGCTACCATCAGTAACACACTACGTCGAGAGAGACTCAGATCCTGCAGTGCCAGACGTGCCTCCTGCTTAAACCAGTACATGTCTAGTCCGTCTGAAGTTTGCCAGAGAACATATGGATGATCCAGAAGATTATTGGGAGAATATCATGTGACTAACACAGTTTGTGTTAGTCATCCTCTAATCCTTCTTCAGTGCTCACAGGACTGGTGGCTGGACATTTTTGGCTGGTGGACTATTTTCAGTCAATCAGTGACACTGAGGTGTTCCAAAACATATCCTGTTAGTGCGTTTCAAGTGCGAACAAGTGTGAACGCTGCCATTTGAAATCTCTGGGACTGTGGTGGCCTAGCGGTTAGGGTACTGGAGTATGAAAGGGTCCAGGGTTCAAATCCCTCCTCTGCCAAGCTGCCACTGTTGGGTCCTTGAGCAAGACCCTTAACCCACAGTTGCTTGGATTGTAAAACTGTATCAGTTGTAAGTCGCTCTGGATCAGGCCGTCTGCTGAGTGACATAAATGTAAATGCACGCCACTGCTTTATATCCTTTCTTACAGTTTTCTATCGCAATGACCATATATGTCTAAAAGGAAACGAGCGCAACCTGCATTATTAGCTAGCGCAGCCGTGGCAGACGTCCCTAATGGGATACAGATTTGCACTGTTGCTCCGAATCAGATTTTGGCTCCAGCTGAGAGGGCTGGTCGAGTCTCTGCACATCTCGACGGCGTGTAAGAGATCCAAATGGCTTCGGTGTTGACACACATAAGCTCAGGAAGGAAAAACAAAAGGCAGGACGTCTTATGTTGTCGTCACGCATCTCTGTTAGCATCCTTTTGTGCGAGGGATTAGCCTAGATAGCGCCTAGGATGTTTACATGGTTTGCATACATGACCTCGGCTCGTATCTGCGAACAGGGGGACGTGGTGGCCAGCTCGATTAAATGGCAGCCCGAATAAACAGGCCAGTCCTAGGGCGGCTGCGCATAAAACCGCCCGTTAGACGATTGCAGCCACACCACACACACACGTGGTGACGGGGCACGCCGGCATGCAAAGGTGTAGCACAAAATTTCAAGTATCAGCAAAGAAAATGGAGGGATAGCTCGGGCATTACTTCAGGGTCGGCGTCGGGAAAACAGAACAATGTGCACCAACTCCACCGGGACCGCCATTATTAGGATGAGAGGAATCTTCCAGTGACTTATGGAATCTGTCAGGAGACTGTATTTGCAAAAACAAGTGTGGGGCCCAACTTGCACGTTCACAGGTATTACACATACCACAGTATTTAAACTCTAATGTAGACGTTTCCATGTCCTTACAAATCTCAGGAAAAATCCGGATGATAATTATATACGCGTGGTTGCTGCCAGCGCCAGCAGAAACTATGTCTGACCCAGGGTCAAGCTCAAGCTCAAGACGCCTTAGGGCAGGGTAAGGTATCACATACAGGCATTATTGGCTGTCTGTGGGAGGTAAGGCAAGTCGTGGGATCATCCCCATCCGAGCCGCCACAGTAGCTCTTGGTGGTCTTGCAATGGACTGGCCTACCATCCAGACATTCACTGGAGGCCCTAACAAGTAAAAAGCAGGCCATGATATTTATATATATTCAGTGGAATCTCGGAATTGAAACGCCTCTTTAGTCGGACATTGAATGGTCCGGACGTCTGATTTATTTTTTTGCCCCCAAATTCGAACATGAGCACCCTAAATAGAACTCTCAATGGTGCGATCTATCAACCACCAGTCAGTGGCGATAATACACCAACACCATACTCCAATTGGCCGAATCTCTGCACATCTTGCGTGCCAATATGCCAACATCAGTGCCCTGGGCAAAGGTCATTTACATTCTGTGATGGCAGCTCGAATGCTGAAAAGTCCACTGAGATCTTAGAGTAACGTAAGCTGCCTTCAAGATGACATCTTTTATAGGGACGTCCATGCATTTTTCAACAAGACAAACTGAAATCTGAAATATTCAAATCCCGTCCAGTCTTTCTTTGAGGAACACTGTTTGTAAACGTTTTAATCATTTTCTCAAGCATTTGTTGGAACTGAAGGTCCTCCTCAAAGACTCAGCCTTTTCCAGGATGCCACTTTTGTGCCAAATCATGATTACAAATCATCTGTTCACATCACCTGTCTGAAATTTGTTTTTCTTACCTCATTAATATCTTGGGATCATACTGTTTGCAATGAAATAAAAGTGCAAACGAATATAAGAAACTCTGATTGGCCAGGAGGAGTTACAGTGGGGAAAAAAGTATTTAGTCAGCCACTGATTGTGGAAGTTCTCCTACTTAGAAAGATGAGAGAGGTCTGTAATTTTCATCATAGCTACACTTCAACTATGAGAGACAAAATGAGAAAAAAAATCCAGGAAATCACATTGTAGGATTTCTAAAGAATTTAATTGTAAATCATGGTGGAAAATAAGTATTTGGTCACCCACAAACAAGCAAGATTTCTGGCTCTCACAGACCTGTAACTTCTTCTTTAAGAAGCTCTTCTGTCCTCCACTGGTTACCTGTATTAATGGCACCTGTTTGACCTCGTCCTCATCTTTCCAAGCCGGAGAACTTGCACAATCAGTGGCTGACTAAATACTTTTTTTCCCCACTGTATTTTCCATCACAGCACGTCTCTGAGTGCAAATGAAATGGTACAAACCCAAACAAAGTGCCGCTCTTGTTCTAAAACATTACAATGTTACATTACGTTATTACCTTACTAACAGACCATTTACCTTCTCGTCCCTCTAAGCCGACTCTGAGCGTATTATAGAAGCCGTGCGTCCTGCAGCACTACGGAATAGTCTAGATAATGCTAGATAATCCTTTATTCAGCTGGGTTGTAGCCCTGGACAAAAGCTCGTCATCCAAGGTGCTTTTAATCACAACCGATGTGAATCAGAGAAGGTGTTTTGAATTCCACCACCTACACTATGCAGTCAGCATGAGTTTGTTTATTAATGCTGAGCACACAGAGAGAGAGTGATCTGGCACCGGTGTAGCGAGGCTAGCGTAAAGGAGATGATGTATTTCCTCCTTCCTGCAGCACACGCTGGAGAATGTAACCTCCAGCAGAAAGCTCGGCTCGGCTGCAGCTCTCTCGGGAGCTCACCTTTGCCTTCGACAGAAAAAAAAGAGCCAGTGGCTATCTCGCAATATCGGAGAACCTCCATTACAACACGCACTGGTCCAGCTGCAGCCCAGACACACACAAACACTCTCTCTCACTCTCTGCATCAGGGTCTGAAAGGAGAGAGATAAACACATATGCAGTCCTGCAGAATCTCCATTACTGCACAGCCTGCTCAAGCTGCAGGCCACATACACAAACAAACACACACACACAGGGCAACTACACATACAATATATGCAGGAATAAATACAGTAGAGATACAGTTAGACAGTCGCATCCTTACATGCGCACACACACAATATCCCATTCACAACACCACACCCTTCATGCACTCTACACAATAAACAGACACTATATACTCTAGTGCAGCATCTTTTTTTAAATCCCAGTCCCAAACGAAGTTTCTCTGCACAAGCACACACACTGTAGACCACAAATATAAAGCACACAATGGAACATCTACATAAAAACCACACCTCACTGGCTGCACACAACCAAGAGAGAATGAGTCTAGTTGAAGAAACACCTTCAAAACTTCCCAGCGATCAAATGACCGGCACTTTTAGGTGCATGTAGTGTTAAGCACAGGACAAACTTCTCTAACACGTCCATGCTTGTGTTAGAAGAGCACGTGCTCAAGACGGACCATAATAAAGTTCCTACTTATGTGAGCAGTTAATGCAAAGTAAACCAGTATTTGTGAAAATAAACTCAATTTAAAAAATGTAAACAAAACAAAGTATGACATAGATAATATTTAAATGTATTGTTTACGGACGCATTGTCCGGAGTTTAAAAGAGTTTTATTTTAACATTACAATCTGCTATAATTAAAATTCGAGAGGGAAGACTGAGATGGTTTGGACATGTGCAGAAGAGGGATAGTGGATATATTGGTAGGAGGATGTTGGAGATGGAGCTGCCAGACAAGAGACGGAGAGGAAGACCAAAGAGGAGTTATTTGGTTGTGGTGAATGAAGATATGCAGGGAGTTGGGGTGAGAGTAGAGGACGTGGAGGACAGGGTGAGGTGGAAACGTTTAACTGCTGTGGTGACCCCTGATAAAGGGAGAAGCCGAAAGAAGAAGAAGAAGAAGAAGAATTTGCTATAATTGATAAGACCCTCATCTTTAAAGTGAACAGACGTTGATCGTATCAATAAGTGGCACTTACCTGTACTGAACAGTATAGATCACTAAACACAACACTATTTAGGTTTGTAGTATTAGCTTAGACCAAACACTCACTAACACTAATTGCACTAATCCTTTTGCAGCTCTATTACAAAAGGCCAGCAGCAGCACTTTGAGGAACGCTGGTTCTTAGCCTTTTTACCAACAGCGCCACAACACCGGCCAAAAGCTTGTTTCATGGGCCTTAAGGTATCCTGGTAACAGCCCAAAATGAAGAACTGCGAGCTGCATGTCATGTATCTGCAGCAAAAAAAACGTCTAGCCATAAAAGAAAGCTCCTGGAGAGCTGAGAGCTGGCAGTAATAAAGAGCACCTATGCTGCACAGTCTTACTGCAATGTCAGCCTTTGCAGCTCATCCTGCAGCAGGGTTGCAGTACATTAAAATGGTCCGGTGTTCTCCAGAACTCATGCAACTTTCACTGTTTCGCAAGCTGCCGCCGCTGCTGTCCAGATGTTCTGTCCTGCTAAATCAGAGCGATGGCCAGACCTAGAAAGGACGGATCTGACAGTGTGTTATGTCATATCGCACCCAGGGCCTGAAATAAACATCCTCAGAACTGACAAATGTGAGCAATATTTGGAGCTTGTGTGTAACTGTTAATCTACCAACCAGTTTGTTGGTCAAACTTAGGTTGCTGCGAATTCTCATCTCTCGCTTTCTCGCTCACACACAAATACTCAGTCAAACCTCACTGTCCAAATTGAATCCCCTAATCCGCTATCCTTTATTTACACCTCCTAGTTTCTACACTCACTTTCCATTTTATGAGTGCTACTTACCATATAGAAGCACTTTCTAGGTTTATAATGACAAACTGTAGTCCATCATTCTCAGCACTGCACTGACATGGTGGTGGTGTTAGTGTGAGTGAATCAGACCCAGCAGTGCTGCTGGAGTATTTAAACACTTTTCTCTTACTGTTCACTTTATTATATGCATCTACCATATTGCTGCATCTTGTGGATGTAAAGTCAGAGAAAGTGTCTCATCTTATGCTGCACAGTTTGTGTTAGTCGTCCTCTAATCCTTCATCAGTGCTCACAGGACGCTGCCTACAGGATGCTGGTGGCTGGATATTTTTGGTTGGCGGACTACAGGTAGTCCCCGATTTACGATGGGGGTCCGTTCCACCAAATCCATCGTAATAAATTGAGGAGATTAATATATGCTGCATATACCACAGAGTAGCCTACATTAAACTGTGGGACTGTGGTAGCTTAGTGGTTAAGGTACTGGACTCTGGACCAGAAGGTCAAGGGTTCAAATCCCACCTCTGCCAAGCTGCCAGTGTTGGGTCCTTGAGCAAGACCCTTAACCCACAATTGCTTGGCTTGTAAGACTGTATCAATTGTAAGTCGCTCTGGATAAGGGGTCTGCTAAAATTCTGTAAATGTAAACACGTTTAAAACATTCCTCACTACATTTCCCAGCGTTCATCACTCCGTATGTCACGCAGTGCAGAGTGCTGGAGAGTATTGTAGCCCATAATGTACACTGAACACGTATAAAACATGACCACGACCACTGCTACAGTGGGGCAAAGTCATTAATAAAGTACAGAATGTCTCATGTCATTTATTGAATAATATATCGATTTTTCCTCACTACATTTCCCATCACTCCCACCATGGGACTCCCTACGTCATGCACTGCCGACTTCCTCATCCGAGTGCAAGAGAGTACTGCGTACACTACGTATCGCTTTCCTGGGAAAGTGTACGGTTTGTACTGAATGTGTTTATTATCGGATTCCCATTATAAAGTCTAAATACCATGGTACAATGGAGAGTACCTGTGTTTTCAGTCCAGCAGTAACACTGAGGTGTTAAAAACTCCAGCAGCACTGCTGTTTCTGATCCGCTCATACCAGCACATCACATACTAAGAATGATCCACCACCCAAACAGTACCTGATCTGAGCTGGTCCTGTGGCGGTCCTGACCCTCACAGAGCAGAGTAAAGGGGACGAACAAAGGATGTAGAGAAACAGATGGACTACAGTCTGTAATTGCAGAACTACAAAGTGCTCCTATATGGTAAGTGGAACTGATCAAATGCACCGTGGGTGTACAAACAAAGAGGTGTACCTAAAAGTCGATCCTGTTCCAAGTTCTGGTGTTTCTGATGCAACTAAGAGGCTCGGCCTCACCGCCTAATCACTTCTGACTGAGATAAAGCAGTAGGTGGATAACAACCTTGCAGCTAAAGATCTCAGGCTGCACTGCATTCCTTACTCTAAGCACTCTTAATGATCTGTATTTTCCCACAATACATAGTGTTTAACACTGAAACACTGTACAAAAATAAATGCTTTTACAATTACTGCAATTTTCACAGTGTTCCTACTCCTCCAAAACTGAGGACAGGCTAAATGTGGAAGCGGGTACACAAGGGTCAAGTATAGACCAAATCCAAAAGAGCAGGAAAAAGAAACGAATGCTTGGGTGAAGAGCGGTGAATGGGACAGGTATGGTGAGCCGGCTAACAAGCTAAAGTTGATCCAAACCGGTGCTGTTACGTTAATGATGAGTAAGAGACATAATGAATGAACACTGGGACTATTCAACACCCAATGTAGGTTTGAATGGAAACTGATGTAATAAAGTTAGAAATCTTATAATAGTTCATAGCAGGACTGTGAAGTTAACACAGTAACAAGACATTAATGATAATTTATCATGCCATTAATATCACCCTCATTAATCGACTACAGTGGGGCAAAAAAAGTATTTAGTCAGTCACTAACTGTGCAAGTTCTCCGACTTAGAAAGATGAGAGAGGTCTGTAATTTTCATCATAGGTACACTTCAACTATGAGGAAAAAAAATGAGAAAACAAATCCAGGAAATCAGACTGTAAGATTTTTAAAGAATTTAAATGTAAATTATGGTGGAAAATAAGTATTTGGTCAATAACAAAAATTCAACTTAACACTTTGTAACATAAGCGTTGTTGGCAAATCCTGTCTTTTATTTCACTGTCAAGCTGCGTTCAACACATTGATTCGTCCAGCCCGTCCTTATCCTGTTTTTAAAAAAGGTTTGAAAACTTTCTTAAATTTGGATGACACACCAAAATGGGTGTGATTAACACGATTAACTATTTAAGTCGTTTGACAGCACTAGTTTGTATACTTTAGTTGATCATTTATATATTACTATCAACTGAGATGTAAATTCAGTTCTGGTGTTTTTAATTCTGATTTCATTTTCTAATTTTGTTTTGTTTTATTTTATTTTCTGGCAAGTGTTTATATTTGGTACATTTAGTTTTAGTAGCATTATGTCTGTTTTTTTAATCTGATGTGTAGAAAGAATGCATGAGCGCACACTGGATGTTGTGGAACATCATGAGAACAGCAAAACGTGCTTAAAATCATCTACCAACAAGAGCTAAATACTTTATCTGGGTACTTTATCCGGTGTATTAACCTCTGTATAATAATATATATGCTGTACATTATTATATTTAGTATATATGAATGTATATTGTATATATGTATTTACATATTATTAATTAGAACAAACTTAAAGCTGACAATAAATTTTTATTTCATTTTATTTTAAGACAGTACTTTGAGGTATTTTGTACTTTAACAACCCTGATCTGAACCATCCTCACTTGCCCACCAACTGAGCAAATTTCGGAAGTACTACTTCACACCTCTGAGCTGCTCCAGCCGGCTGATCCGATCTGCCACAGAATTAAGCAAACAGTGAGAGTGCCTCCAGCTGAGCTGGCTGGACTGCTGATGGAAGGGGGGAGGGGTGGATTTATAGATATTTTAAATAAATAACATGCCGGTCCAGAGCGTGCCACGCCAGCACCGCGCTCTTCCAGCTGACCCCCTTCCAGCAGGCTGAGAACCTTTCCAGCTGAGCCTCCACTGCCAAGAGCAGCGCTTCATCTCACGCTGACCTACTGCTGTGACGTGGAGACTCCTGGTTCTTCACCATATCATACACGACATCATAGTACCTCAATTCCCTTTGTTAAACTGTATACTGACATTAGAGATATTGACTGTAACTAGCACATAGAACTAATGCTCTTACATTCTAAAACGAATCAAATTAATATGTGTCTTTCAGACCGATACAAACCCAAAGGCTAAACGTAACACCATAACCCTCACAGAATGTGACGTCTAGCATACGTTCTGTGATGTGGCCATAACTATATGGGACACTGCAGTGTACTGCATTGACTAAATAGCCGAGATACCCCAGTGCTTCCCACACACTGATTTATTTCTAATATCAAAATATCTGATGTTGCTGAGTCTACAGTTATGTATGTAGTTCTATTCTTTCTTGGAGCTTCTGAGTCTTAACGTTCTTGTACACTTAATTGTTCTTGTTGCTGCCTGTGCCAACTCGGGACAAAAAAAAATATTCCTACCTTTTTAAAGGAAGGTTAGAAAATTAAATGGAATGAAACCATTTTTCCTTTGAGTGAACTACAGTCATGTTTGATTTACCTGTTTTATTGCTTATTATTCTTTTATTTTATTGCTGAAATGAATTACTGATGCAGGTTTTAACAACATATATGGATTATAATCTGAACACTTTTTAAATGTTTCAATATTTTAACATGCGAAAAATCGGTTATCGTATCGGCCCAAGAAATTCAGTATCGATTCAACCCTACCTTATACCTTAATTAATATTACTTTTTATTACAACTGACTATTTTATTTTCCGTTAATTATACATCCCTGATCCGAGACATTCTCAAATGCGTTTTCCTGGCAATGTAGGTATTTTGGAATAATTATTTAACACCAATAAATGACCATAGGAGTAAACAAATCGTAATAAATTGTATTTAAAAAAAGAAATATGATATTTAATCTGCAAAAATAACAACGGCATGACTCCTGGGATATTCTGAAGGCACGAAAGACCTGTAGATTTGTTTTAGACCACCAGCTGATCAGCTGATCTTTGAAAAAGAGAATCAAACTACAAAACTACACATTTTCTATGCGCGGCTTAACAACATGCCTGGCACACAAGATAGCTTTCACATTCTGTTTCTACTAAAAGCACCAAATGAAATTAATTTGTATTGTTCTGTATTTAAAAGTATTCTTAATCGTGTTTGTATTAAATGCTGTTAAAGCCTATATTGTACAATCGAATGAGAGAACAAAACAACTTTTAAAACTTTCTTAAGTCTGAATAACACAATAAAATCGGTGCGATTCACACGATGAGCTAAATCACTAACTGCCTCTACATCGTAGGTTAAAAAAAATACTATTAAAAGGACATTCTATAGACCACTAACGCCTCTAAAGCAATGGCCACACGCTCAGGTGCAACCCAAAGCTGTCTTTGTGAGGAAAATCTTTAGCTCTGCTCACCATGCTCCCCGCCGAGGAACCTGGGTGTGATATGAAATGGAGCCAACCGTCCACCGACATCTGCAGCGCAGGCCACATGGAGTCCTCCGCTCATGCCAAGAGCCGGGCCTTTTATACACGGGCACGGTTTTTATACCCAGCCCTCCATCTGTAGCGCGGTGTATCCCGTATGGCTCTCCCCGCCGTGCCCATCGACACATCAAAGGCCGCGATCTACTTAGGACCTGCGAGAGCTTCCTGACGTAAACAAGCAAGCGAATATCTGATGGAAAAAAAAAGTCAGGAGACACGACAGTGTGCACTCCGGAGGCTGGCGGTAATCAAAATAGCTTAATTAACACGCCGATGGGGGCGCAGGGGGCTTCAGAGCTGGCAGGAACGCACCGCTCGGGGATGGCGGAGGGAAAAGTGGGCCATGCAAGCAAGGCGCTCACTTTGAGCAAAAGTTTGGGCACTCTGGACTCAAGTCACATGGCCTGCCTAGTTTTCCAGTGTGAACAGTAAACACGGCCTGTGCAAACAACAAACATGAATAGGACGTTTTTGTACACAACTTCTAAAACACTTGCCCAGAAGAGTTTGTACCTTCCCATATGAGCCCAGAGAGACTCGGTAACACTTCATTACGAATAGAAACGTTCAATACTGCTGAGGTTTTGTTCAAATATGTTATAAATGTTTTGCGCAACCGGCTGGTTCACCACCCACAGTTCAGTCTGCATGTGGCCTGAGTTTTACCCCACAGCTTCATGAGATGTTATGAGAGCTCTGCGTGGCATTTCTTCCCTATTATCAGTAACAGTCAATTACATGTAACAGGAAACTAGATTGCAAGAAATATCAGCTCCAACTGTATGAGGGAACTCAACAGTTGCATTTGCGTATAATCACACAGATAATAAACACAGATTTTGTCACATCCAAAAATACCTGTATACCTACATACCTATATTAGAGGATTAAAGGATAAGTTTATTATTAGGGAAAGCTGTACAACCGAAAGGAGGCTCTAGTTACCCTGTTAAGCCACCTCTAACCTGGATACAAGATTGGCCATTGAAGGCAAACAGGTTCTGTATGGTGTCCTGTGGCACATTTGCCCACAGATGTTGCAGCCGAGCCTGTAGATCCTCATCTCATCACACCAGCAGTTGGGGCAGTGTGTCGCTCCAAAGCAAAGGCAGAACTGAAGCGTTCACCACGAGGCCTCCATACTCGAACCCGACCATCGTCGGATCCCAAACAGAACTTGGATTAGTCACTAAAGACGATACGGTTCCAGTCCTTAGCAGTTCAGGTTTCTGGCTGTCAATGGCTGGATACATAACGGATGCTGTGACAACCATTTTCCTCCTGAAAAGGGTCTGGTCCGGGCAGAGACAGGGGTGGGTAACGAAGATGCCACCCGATCCTCTCTTCTGGTGGTCTGTCTGGGCTGTCCAGAGCCTGTTCGCCATGCCTGCATACCCTCACGGAACCACTGCTCCCAACACCTCCTAGCAGCTAGGTCAGAACGGGTAATTTGCCGAAACGACCATCCTGCTTCTCTCAGTCCAATGATGCGCCCCCTCTCAAAGTCTGTCAACTGGGCAAAATGTCTTTGAGTGCACTGTAGAGGCATGTCTAGCAGTCAACGATCTCTCACCAAGAGGTACACTTGCCAAAAGTAGCCTCTGAGAGCCTTTTTATACAGCAGCGTTGGAAGAACTTTTACGCCCCCTTGTGGCAAGACCCAGTCTCTAATCAGAGCATACCTGTAATGCAGAGTTCTGCAGCAATCCCACATCTCTGTCTGGGTGCTTTATTGGTTTTAAAAAACTGGGAGCATTTCACGCCAAGAAAAGATTGTCAATTTGTAAATCTGACCTTAGTTGGCATGGGAGCCAACTAATCCTCCATGTTGGAGCATCCGAAGACCGAACACGTCGGCATTACATTTACAGCATTTAGCAGACGCCCTTATCCAGAGCGACTTACAATCCAATCCAAGCAATTGTAGGTTAAGGGCCTTGCTCAAGGACCCAACAGTGGCAGCTTGGCAGAGGTGGGATTTGAACCCTGGACCTTTTGGTCCATAGTCCTGTAGCTTAACCGCTAGGCTACCACAGTCCGTAGTTAGCTAGTTAGTTAGCTAACATGATACTACAAACTCGACTTACTTACATGCTTAGTTCATTACAAACTCTAGCGTTCCGTGCCGACGCCCGTGCCTTGTAATCATGGGGAAGGACAAAAACCATCAAGATAATCAGTGTTTAAGTTAGGGTGCTTGAGAGGTCTAATACGCTAGCAATCCATCGCAGGGACCTGAGTTAGAGCCCCAGAGGACCCCTCCAACAGGAGACAGGGAAAGCTGGACACTGAGAGAGATCATTCCATGGTGCTGCCACAGTGACCCCTGCTGGCCCTGTAATGGACTGGAATACAGTCAGTGATTACTTACGCTTGTGCCCTGTGTTGTCCAAGGACAAAGGAGTCTGACCAGGCAAAGCAGAGTTAATCATGTGAAAAAAAAATGTCTTGGATGCAACTCAACTGAACACTGATTCTGAAAAGAGTCGATTCTGTGATTCCACGCATTGCGAATTGAAAGTCGATTCGATTCAGCAAAACCGATTCAACCCCAAGTCTGCACATGTTCTGAATGAGATTCTGGGGTCAGTCAAAAGCCTCCAACTACACAACAGAGATCAGTCACCGCAAAAACACCACGATTACGCATTAAGCAATTACAGAAAAACAATAATTTGCGTAATTCGTACCAGACGAATCTTCCTAATTAGCGTTCAACGCAGCCCTGCGTTCAGATAAATCACAATAGTGACCCATAAATGGGTCAAGCACTTAGCAGAAACCAGCTGCTATTTTCAATTGGAAATGATGGAATGTTTAAAAATACATGCAAATCGAGTCGATCCGTGCCAAAGTGTTATCGACACGCTGTCAGATCTGTCAGACGTTAAAATAGGTCTGTACTCGGCGGCCAGCGTGGCGTCTCCACTCCGCTGTCTCTCTCCCCTCCTGCAGAGACTAATTGCAGCCCTAACAGAATGAATCAATGAGAAATGTGGGAGGAGAGCGCGCTGCCAGCATGGCCGAGTTCGACCTCGACAGCATCCAACATCCACGAAGGCACGCAGTCAGCAAACACGCTCACAGCCAGGTCTATACGAGCCCAGGACGTTCACCTGCCGTGTCAGGAGCATCAACAATCAGCTGGAGTAACGCCAGAGTGCAGCCGACCCAAACCAGCCGCCTCACAGAACAGTTCTAGGGACGTGTGGTCGAGTGGGGTTTGGTTCCCTTTATAGCTGGAGATAAGTCACACAATCAGTGCAGCTTAGATGAACTGGACCCACATTAATAGAGCAACAACAACGACATTTTCACAGCCGGATATCCTGGGATGTTTCAATGTATTCATGCATTAAAATTTGGTGGAATTTTGCGTTTTTGAGAGATTGCTGATCAAATGGCACGTTTTGTTCTTCTTTTAAATTAACATAACTGATAATAAATCAGTGAATTTTTGAAAAACGAACCAAAACACTGATGGATCATCTGCAGAAACCTTTTCACACCCAAATTCTATTTTAGTTTTTAAAATGTTTTTTTTTTAATTCTAGTAAAATTTGGAGAAGATTGTCATAAATATTCAAGACAGACATCTGGATGTAAAGGTTTGCCTCTCAAATTATTTTTGAATGACTTTCTAAATAAGAAGTACTCACAGAAGGTGCCAAAACTTTCCCAGACTTTTATTTTCCCTCCAAAAATATGTAAGTAGACTAATATTTGAGAGAAAATGAAATATAATGAAGAGTATAATAGAACCAAGAATATGATCTGCTCTCATGCAGCAACATCAACAAACCGTATTCAAATGTTCTGGTTTGTTTTGGGTTTTTTCCATGTTTTCAGGCATTAAAATTCAGTGGAACTTATCATAAACACCCAAGTTTGAGTTTAAGCTTTTGAGAGATTGCTGTTTGGCTGCAGTCTTATTCTAAAGTTTATCCACTTATTGTCATGTGGCACGTTTTGTTCTTCTAAACTAATATAAGATATTTTAATGGCGCATTAACATCAATTAACCTAACACAAACGCTGAGGGATCATCAAACACAAATGTTATGTTACTTTTGTGCATGTTGTTAATAGTCTACATTAAATTGTTCTGAAGTTTGTCATAAATAATCAAGTTTGAGTTTGAAAATTCGTGTATAATTTAGGTAGATTCACAGTTTTATGCCAAAGTTTGCCGCTCAAATTGCTTTTAATTCGCTTTATTAAAAAAAAGGTTCCAAAACTTTTTCTTTTACTTTACCTTCCACCAGAAGTCTGAGGCCACTAGTGAACATGCTTCTATTTAGCATTTTCATCAATTTAATACAATATAATTTATATAATCATCATAATAAGAATTTTGAGTGAAAAGTTGAATGAAAAAAAAAGTAAAACAGTAAAAGACTAGCTAAAAAATGGGTCCTAAACCCCATCAAGCATTTATGGGAGCACTTAAAGACAGAGAACGCAGAGCATTCAGTAACATCACAAGATGCTCTTTGGATTATTGAAAAATCATGCTGGATAACACCGGACCATCAGATTTTACACAAGCAGTTCAAGTGCAGTCACTGCAGTAAGGGGGAGAACATACCAAATACTTTTGTTCAAACATGCAAATCTTCACTTAAATATGATACTGGCTATATGCTTTGTAATGAAAAGCTTTGAGAAAATGCAAAATAGAAGCATTTTCAGTAGTGGACTCAGACTTTCGGCACTTTTTGAATTTTAAACCACATTAGAGAAAACACTGTGGCCTGGGCAAAGGTTTGGGCCCTTTTTAGAGACTCCACTGCTTTTTTCGAATACCAAATAATCCATTTTAAACAATCGATGACATTTATATTTGTAAAAAATATGACATTCACAGCATTAGACTGTATTTAGAGCAAAAAACTGAGCAGCGGTTTAAAGATTTTGCACAAAGGCCCAACAGCGGCAGCTTGGCAGAGCCGGGATTGGACTCGCACCCTTCTAATAGCTAATCCAGGGCCTTAACTACTGATCTCATACTTATTTTAGTTTGTTCCCTGCAGGGGTTGTGTAGAGAGACCTGCCATTTAATCAGAGCTGCCCAAACTTTTGAGTATTCCACTATTATTATAGTTATGTATGATATAGAAATAGACCGTCGCTTTTTAAAAATGTGTGTGTGTGTGTGTGTGTAGCTCTGCTCTCCTGTCTCGGGCCCTGGTGACCGAGCGAGCCTGGCACACAAGCACTCTCTCTCTCCCCCTTTGTGTGTGTGTGTGTGTGTGTACTATCAGGATCACGTCAGGATTCTCCTCCACACTCACAGCAAACACACACAGTGCAGTCAGTCAACGCTGGGGTTTCTGCTCCCCGACACGACAAGCACACACACACACACACACACACACACACACACGAGCTCTGCAACCAGGGAACCTCCAGAGTAAAAAATATCCACCAATTTAATGCCGATAATCTCCCATAAATATGAATAACTTCTGTCCTTATGGAAAGTGTGTGCTGTCATTTTATTTATTAGAGCCACTCGAGCTTTTTATTATTGAACTTTCCACTGACAGAACCCTAGTTACTGTTAAACAGTAAATATAAAACAACGTGCATCATACACAGTTGAGCACATTATTCCATCATACCACGATTTATTACTGAGTAACATAATACTTACAGATAATGGGTGTATTTATGAGAAATAGGAATTGCAATTACCGTATTTTTCGGACCATAAGGCGCACTTAAAATCCTTTAACTTTCTCAAAAATCGACAGTGCGCCTTAAAATGCGGTGCGTCTAACGTATTAATTAATTCTGGTTGTGCTTCCGACCTAGAACCGATTGTAGATGGTACACGACGCTCTTAAATCTGTCAAAATGTTTTAGCACGGTCTTGGTAAGTTACGAAGCTCGTTGATATTGCGTCTTATAATCCGGTGCGCTTTATGGTCCGAAAAATACGGTACTTAAAAAAAAAAGTTTTCAAAACGTAGGAGCGTGACTTATTACTGTACTTTTATTTATATTGTGCTTTTCACACTGGAGCATTGTCTCGAAGCAAAAATGGCGAAAATCTAATAAAAAGTACACGATAATTCCAACAAACTACCCTTCCATTAGAATTATATCTAAACTTTAAACTAAATCTAAACCCTAAGCAACAAGTCAGCCATTTATTACAGTTATATCTAAAATATCACATATCTAAAAACGACTCAGCATCTTGAAATCGCTTATAGCCGAAACCCAACCATTTACTGTGTGTTAACCGTCCAATATCAGTGGGGGCCAAAAGTATAAGACCACTCACGCTTCATGGAAATGAAAATGATTGTCATACAAATCATATAACCAGCATAACAATATAAGTGAAACACTGAATCCTAAAAAAATCAATCAAATACATTTCAGAATTTATTAGTCTTTTGTAGTGCTAAAAACATCGATACAGCAATATATCGCGATATTTAATTTTGTGATGTACTACATCGACTTTCAGCTCAAAATACCAGTTTTTTTGAAGGAAGGAAACATGTTCCTTCAAAATCTCCGCCCCTGTAGATGTTGCAGTACAGGGTTTTGACTCAGTTTGTCTGCTGAATTATCAATGTGATGGGAAACTTGTATTTGGGATGTTTTTATATTTTCAGTGAACTATGTGGAATATCGCAATATGCATCGAATCGCAACGTATCGTGATATAATCGTATCGTGCCCCATGTATCGCCACGACAAGCATTCAGTAACAACACAAGAAGCTCTTTGGAAAATTATGAAATCATGCTCGATAACATGGATCAGATGTGGAACAAACTTGTGGAGTCCATGCCAGCTTGAGTGCACGCTCTCGTTACATCAACAGGGGGAACATACCAAATATTAACCAATTCTGAATTGTAACAAAAGATTCCAAATACTGAATTTTACTGGAATTATGTTGATTATAGGATTTATATGAAATACAGTATATTAAATATGTACAATATATTTAAATTATTAATAATAAAGGATTATCTTGTCTTATTAATAACATTATTAAGCTAAATATTTTAACCAACATATTATATCACCTGATTTTATCAGTGCACTCCTAAGCAAAGCCACCAATATATTTACAAAGCAAGCTCATTTTTTAACCCTGTTTTTTCACAATATACTGGTTGCCAGATCCCATCTACAAACACCTACTTCACACAGCAGTTAAATAGGAAGATGAAGGCTCTGTGACACAAGAAGCCACAGCTTCTGTTCCAACTGTAGCTGGTACAACATTATTGGGCCGATGAACGAACATGGCGGGGACATAACTGCCAGCTTCCTTACACACGAGACACCTGAGCCTGGTTATGTTGTTTTTTAAGGGCAACACAAGAATACCATCTGTAATATTCATACAGAAGACAGATTTGGATTTATAGGTATATACATATATACACACAGTGGGGCAAAAAAAGTATTTAGTCAGCCACTGATTGTGCAAGTTCTCCTACTTAGAAAGATGAGAGAGGTCTGTAATTTTCATCATAGCTACACTTCAACTATGAGAGACTAAATGAGAAAAAAAATCCAGGAAATCACATCGTAGGATTTTGAAAGAATTGAATTGTAAATTACGGTGGAAAATAAGTATTTGGTCAATAACAAAAGTTCAACTCAATACTTTGTAACATAACCTTTGTTGGCAATGACAGAGGTCAAACGTTTCCTGTAAGTCTTCACCAGGTTTGCTGTAGCTGGTATTTTGGCCCATTCCTCCACGCAGATCTCCTCTAGAGCAGTGATGTTTTGTTGCTATCGCTAGGCAACACGGACTTTCAACCTCCTCCACAAATTTTCTATGGGGTTGAAGTCTGGAGACTGGCTAGGCCTCTCCAGGACTATGAAGTGCTTTTTGCGGCGCCACTCCTATGCCCGAGCGGTGTGTTTGGGATCATTGTCATGCTGGAAGACCCAGCCACGTTCCATCTTCAATGCTCTCACTGATGGAAGGAGGTTTTGGCTTAAAATCTCACGATACATGGCCCCATTCATTCTTCCCTTAACACGGATCAGTCGTCCTGTCCCCTCTGCAGAAAAACAGCCCCAAAGCATGATGTTTCCACCCCCATGCTTCACAGTAGGTATGGTGGTGTTCTTGGGGATGCAACTCGGCATTCTTCTTCCTCCAAACACAACGAGTTGAGTTTTTACCAAAAAGTTCTATTTTGGTTTCATCTGACCCACATGATATTCTCCCAATCCTCTTCTGGATCATCCATATGCTCTCCGGCAAACTTCAGATGGGCCTGGACATGTACTGGCTTAAGCAGGGGGACACGCCTGGCACTGCAGGATCTGAGTCCCTCTTGGCGTAGTGTGTTACTGATGGTAGCCTTTGTTACTTTGGTCCCAGCTCTCTGCAGGTCATTCATCAGGTCCCTCCGTGTAGTTCTGGGATTTTTGCTCACCGTTCTCATGATCATTTTGACCCCACGGGATGAGATCTTGTGGGGCCCCAGATCGAGGGAGATTATCAATGGTCTTGTATGTCTTCCATTTCCTTACAATTGCTCCCACAGTTGATTTATTCACACCAAACCTGCTGCCTATTGTAGATTCACTCTTCCCAGCCTGGTGCAGGTCTACAATTTTCTTCCTGGTGTCCTTCGACAGCTCTTTGGTCTTGGCCATGGGTTGAGTTTGGAGTCTGACTGTTTGAGGCTGTGTGGGACAGGTGACTTTTATACAGATAACGAGGTCAAAACAGGTGCCATTAATACAGGTAACGAGCGGAGGACAGAAGAAAGTTACAGGTCTGTGAGAGCCCAGAAATCTTGCTTGTTTGTGGGTGACCAAATACTTATTTTTCCACCATGATTTACAATTAAATTATTTTTCAAAATCCTACAATGTGATTTTCTGGATTTTTTTTTCTCATTTTGTCTCCTCATAGTTGAAGTGTAGCTATGCTGAAAATTACAGACCTCTCTCATCTTTCTAAGTAGGAGAACTTGCACAATCAGTGGCTGACTAAATACTTTTTTGCCCCCACTGTACCGATATATCATGGTTCAACCACAAATGGCGAACACTTTTTCCATAGGCAATGTACAGATCTGGTCCTAACAACTTCTGTGTTCCTCCATAACAGCAGTGCATACAGGCGAACACAGTCAAACAAACATCTGTTCTGAATTAAAAGCACAAAAACCCTGCTTGTGACCGAACGCTGAAGTACAGTAATATGATAACGCTATAAAAGCCGAATGGTTTACATATAAACACACAACCTGACGCATAAATCTGGGCCACACTCCACATCAGTGTAAGAAATAAAACACCACATTCAGTACGTTACGCACTGCATATGCGCTCCCATGCCTATAGCGAATAGAGACAGAAAATGGTGCATGTCCATTAAACGACAGACTGCACAACAGCTGTTGGAGGCATTAATTCATATTAACAAGACCAATATGTTTAGTGCCTTTACATATGTTCAGGTTAACCGTCGCCATATGGTGCTCGAGCCAATACTGAGTGTCGAGCTATAGGCTCTAAACCTGTTAATAGGCTTATGATTCCTGGAACCTAAACGCTAAGGCGCAATTCACGGACTTCTGACAGCAAACTCTTGACACTCCTGTACTTTGGCAATGCTGAGAAATAAAAACCTACGAAGAACACCATGCCATACGGGAGCAGTGTTTACTCTGAATAACACAGCTCACATCTGACTACGACTCCCACATTTCATCCGCAGAACCTTCCAGCGTCGCTACGTTGTAAAATGAGAAATGCAGTGTGGATTCGGTGTGGATTAGCAGAGAAGCAACAAAACTAAACCACAAACTGAAAAGCGAACGTTATTCAAACAGCACTTTCCTGGAAGTGACTGAAAGTCCTGTATTAAGTCATTTTTGCATGAAACCTTCAGGCCGGAGAGAAAAAGCAGAGCAGCTGAGCAAATGTAAATGTGGATTTCATTGCAATCTGCTTCACCGGGCCTAAAGTGACCTTCAACATAAATAAACACTGATATATAACAATCTGCATACACACAATGGCCACTTTATTGTCTAAACCTTGCTAGTACTGGGTTGTCTTCGGAGCTGCCTTAATTCTTCATGGCATAAAATCAACAAGGTGCAGGACACAATCCTCCAAGATTTGTCCATATTGACATGATAGCATCACACAGTTGCTGCAGATGCTCTCACATCCCAAAGCTGCTCTATTAGACTGAGATCTTGTCACTGTAGAGTACGTTTGAGTTACAGTGAACTCACGAACATGTTCAAGAAACCATTTGGAGATGATGTGAGCTTTGTTACTGTGGTGGCCTAGTGGGTAAGGTACTGGACTCTGGATCAGAAGGTCCAGGGTTCAAATCCCACATCTGCCAAGCTGCCACTGTTGGGTCCTTGAGCAAGACCCTTAACCCCCAGTTGCTTGGATTGTAAGACTGTATCAATTGTAAGTCGCTCTGGATAAGGGCGTCTGCTAAATGCTGTAAATGTTACATGGTGAGTTATCCTGCTGGAAGTAGCCACCAGAAGACACTGCGCTCATAAAGGGGTGCACATGGTCAGCAACAATACTCAGGTAGGCTGTGGGGTTTAAACAATGCTCAGTTGGTATTAAGGTGCCCAGAGGGTGCCAAGACAATATCCCACACACCATTACACCACCAGCAGCCGGAACCGCTGATATATGGCATGCTTCCGTGTTGTTTACGCCAAATTCTGACCCGACCAACCAAATGTCGCAGAACAAACCGAGAGTCATTGGCCTCACTGGATATTTTCCTACAGAAGGCTGTCCTGAAATACTCAGACCAGCTAGTCTAGCACCAACCACACCATGTTCAAAGTCACTTATATCACCTTTCTTCCCCATTCTGATGCTCCGTTTAAACTTCAGCAGGTCGTCTCGACCATGCCTACATCTCTAAATGCTTCGAGTTGCTGCCATGTGCGGCTGATTAGACGTGTGTGTTAAGAAGGAGTTGAACAGGTGTGATTAATGTGGTGACCGATATAATATATAATAATATCAAAGTTGTAAATGATTAATTATTACATCATGGCAAAGTTTGGGTTAATTATACAAGTCCTATACAAACAGTCATGTTTCCAACTCATCCCTGTGAGTGTTACACAATGCCAAAGCAAAAACCACGATTCCTGAAGTATTTAATGCATCACACATTATGAAATGGAAATGATTTACACTGTAACTACTCTGAATATGAGCTCAGCGGTTTGCCAAGGTCTTATGAATAATGGAAAAACTGAAATCCAGATGCATGATCACTTAAAAAAAAAAAGGTCACATTATGAAAAATTCGAAACAGGCCAGCGATAAAACTGGGAGAAATCAATTGCAAGGCTTATATATTAGCCTTTCTGTCTTCTTCTGGAACAATACTACAGTCCTGTCCTACAGCAAAAGTTTAGGCACCCACCAGTCACGTTACATGTGGCTGGTTTTCCAACTGAATGGAAATCAGCACAGAGTCTGCAACTTACTAACACACTATTAACAAGTCCATTCACTTCTGAAAACGTACACCAGTCACTTCTGAACTTTTCCACCCACCAAACGTTACGTATGTCCCATACATTTTAGAAAGGCAGAACTACCTGTGTACAGGGATTCCCACTAGTGCCCAAACTTATACCCAAGACTGTATGGGATGCCAAGCTTACAACAGAGCATCCCATACTCCCAGCTAATATGCTCAGTTTCCTCAGGATCGAGCCCCGTCTGTGAATTTCGCCCAGGTCGTGCATCACATGCTGACTGTGTTTGAGGGAGGGAACAACTGCACTGCAATAGCAACCCCTGCCTGTCCTGTGATGGATTGGTGTCTCTTACAGATTACCTTTATACTTGGGCCCAGTGTAATCCCAGGTAAGTGTGGAGCAACCATGACCCTGTCCAGGAAAACAGGGGATAAAACCTTGGGGGGGCTTTTCCTGGGTTTGACTCCCATTAGTGGCATGTCCCAAACAAAAAGAGCTGCCTTTCTCAGAGGGAAGGGAGGCCGGTTGGAGTTTCATTTATGCCATCTAGCATCAATCCAGGCCATTGGGAGCTCAACGACCCAACCGTGGTAGGTTGGCAGAGGTTGGATTTGAACACTGGACCTTCTGGTCTATAGTCCAGTACCTTTATCACTAGGCTACCATTGGTGCAGCACTGTTGCCCAGACTTTGCATAAGACTATATGGGTTGCCAAATTGACAATAGTTCATTATCAGCAGATCAACACAACGCAGTGGCATCTTGGAATTTTGAACTTAATTTGTTCCGGAAGGTTGTCCAAATTTGCCAGAGCCTGGGTCATACATGTACAGGTCTTACCGATGTTCAAAGTCATAATTCTTGTTTGAATTTAGGTGGGAAAAAATTTAGAACGGACCTTTCTGTTGTCTAATTGGTCGAATAAAGAAGCGTTCGAACTCTGAGGTTCCACCGTACTACAAAATACAGAAAACTTGCAGCACATATCAATGACTACAGACCATTAAAGGCTGTGCAAAAGTTTGAGCACACCTGGTCAAATCATATGTTGTATAAGTATATTCTGGTTTAAAAGCGCTATTTTATTATTATTATTTATTCCCAGTGACCTACAACCGATACAACCTTACAACTTACAGTCCAAGAAATCCTAGGTTAAGGACCATGCTGAAGAAATAAAAAGTGGCAGTGCTGGATCTTGAACCCTGGACCTTCTGGGCCATAGTTCAGTACTTGAAGCACTAGACCACCACAGTTCAATAACATATTTTAACCCTAAAATATGTTTTACACTATATCGGAGGGAGATGACACACTGTGCAGAGCAGACGTTTGGGCAAATTTCCAGACGATCCACCGGTGTTTTTATAAGGTCTTAGAGGGAAATTAAGTTAATGATATATACAGTGTGCATTAGATTACACAAAGGCCATGCAGATCTAGCTTGTTATTTACTTACAGCATTAGTAGCATATGCTGTCAAAACGTCCTGCTTTAACCCCCCCAACCAGCCCGAAGGGTTTAATGCGCGCAGTTTTATTGATCGCTCAGGTTCGACTGAAGGTACAGGACCGCGCATGCTTTATGCGCTCCGGATTAAAGAACAGCAGGACAGGTTTTTACTAGAACAAAGTTACATAAGTTACAAAAGTTTGCTTTGCTGTTTACTCTTGCTTTTGCCGTCCTATAATTACGCTAACCGATCATAAACCTGGATTTGAAAGCTTGCAGGGGTAGCGGTAACATGAAGAACATGCTAATAAACGAAGGATAAAGGAAAGCAGAACAGGTTTCTACTAGACACAATTATAAGTAACAGTACCGACAACACAGCAATACACTAATATTTTCTAATCTGGTTTCCCAGGCTTGGCAGCGCAAACCGGGCGCTACGGAGTGTTCAAAGGTACAGAAGTACTGATTTCTAATCCCACCACGTCCATGAATAAAGAGACCTGCAGAGCCAATAGAGCAAGCCAACCGGAATAGGCGCTCAGGTGGCGCCGGAATAGCCGGAATTGCGGAATTCCTGGGGGGCAGGTGAACGTGCATCCTGGATGGGATGCCAGTCTGAAGGGAGTCCTCTGAGGGGGTCGCTGTTGCACCGCCGAGGTGCATCCCCACCCCAAACATGGCCAACTAGGTGTCTGTTGATGGCCAGGCAAACTGCTGCTGTGCCACCACAGCACTTTTATATAAATATATTTCAATATATTTGTACTTGTACTTGAAATACAGTAGCGAAAAAGCTACAAAAGTTCTAAACTTTTGTTGAGTATACTTCTATGTCAAATGTTTTAAGCCTACCATAACCATGAGCCAAAATGATACGTGTAAACCTGGAAACTTGGCAGGACAAACCAGTAGCAACAAAGGGATTCAATGATAGCAAAGTTTGATTGTAGGCTACTCACTGTTAAGCTGTGTCATGTTATACGAGTTCAACTACAATTATTCTACCTGAACAGGGTTATTGAAGGTGTTTTGATGTGTATTAAACAATTCTACATATGTTACAGATATCCAACCAAGGTTCTCCTCAGTACATTTCCCAGCGCTCATCACTCCCGCCACGTAACTTCCTACGTCACACACAGGAGTATCAAGGGTACTGCGTATCGAAATTCAAAATTCAGGGCACGGTTTCTACTTGTATTTATGGGTATTAACGCATTCCCATCGTACAGCTAAAGCTATAGCAGAAAATGTGTTAACGTAGTAAACATGGAAGTATTTCAACCATTAATTTGAACACCGATAATTGCAATTTCGCTGCTCGACCACGAGACGCCTGTAGTTATGGTATATATTCCAGCATGACAATGATCCCAAACACACCGCTCAGGCAACGATGGGGTGGCTCCGTAAAAAGCATTTCAAGGTCCTGAAGTGGCCTAGCCAGTCTCCAGACCTCAACCCCATAGAAACTTTGTGGAGAGAGTTGAAAGTCCGTGTTGCCCCAAAACATCACTGCTCTAGAGGAGATCTGCATGGAGGAATGGGCCAAAATACCAGCTACAGTGTGTGCCAACCTGGTGAAGACTTACAGGAAACGTTTGACCTCTGTCATTGCCAACAAAGGTTATGTTACAAAGTATTGAGTTGAACCAAATTTATTGACCAAATACTTATTTTCCAAATTTACAATTAAATTCTTTAAAAATCCTACAGTGTGATTTCCTGGATTTTTTCCCCTCATTATGTCTCTCATAGTTGAAGTGTATCTATGCTGAAAATTACAGACCTCTCTCATCTTTCTAAGTCGGAGAACTTGCAGAATCAGTGGCTGACTAAATACTTTTTTGCCCCGCTGTAGTTTGGACTACACACAATTCTAGGGGACAATAGAAAAACATTTAGAGTGTTCAAAGGCTGTAAAAGTTCAACCGTGTAGTTTAGTGTTTAACATGCTTTGTATTGAATACATCATGGTTTCTCCTAACAAAGAGTACTGTGAGCTCTACACTACCCATAACACCAAAACAATACGTTTAATCTAGCAATGGCAACACCAAGCGGTAACTGCAGAGGCTTTAAAATCAGGTCGAAAGTTATATTGTACAGCACTTATGTCTTGTGTCCTGTGACATGCTGTTTTAATCTCAATTACCCCAGTTGATCAGGGTTATTTCAGGAGATGGCACTAAGCAGGATATACAGCACAGCAGTCCAGGCTGCTCCTAGACACAGTCCTACAGGGAACAGTACACACAATATAGCGATATGTTTCCAATCTGCTTTCTAATCTGGTGAGTGTTTAATGCACTGTTATGCACTGACTTTTAATTGTACCACGGCCATAAAGACGGAGGTTTCTACAGCCAGTAGAGACTGCTCTTAAATCCTTCCATGGCTGCCCCGTATGAGACTTACACGATCACAAACTCAGATTAGAAGTCGGATTCTTGCTGAAATAGCAGTAGCATGAATGATACGTCAATAAGCCGAGGATGAGAAAGCAAGACGGATTTCACGAGAGCGCTAAATCACCGCCTAAACACTCTCTCCAAAACAATACCATGCTTATAGGGGCCGGACCTGAATTTACGGCTTGGCAGAACGAACCCGTAACAAAAAATCTCAAATATGTCAAAACTGCTGTATTGTTTACTAGGTGTTTATTGGCTGTTATTACTTTTATAATCCCACTCTGCTTATCCTGGAAAGTAGAAGGCCTAATGTAATTTGCAGTCCACAGTTTGATCATTACGGAGGCCTAATTTATGCAGCGTGTTATCTGGAACTCCATATTCAAATAAGGTACCAGCAGAACAGTACGAAATGTATGAATGTGAGTCAGCGTGCCGACTTCACAACTGCAGGGAAATCAGCGACTCTACTTACAACACTAATATTTTCCAATCTGATTAGCTGGTGAATACACTGCTCAAAATCTACAGCAGCTTCGTTTATAGAGAACAAAGCACTGCACTGGTGGTGGATCCTAACTAAGCTGATGTTTGCTCCAGGAGCCTTAGATTAGATAAAACTTTGAAACCAGGCCACAAAAGATATAACAATAAAGCAAGAGCTGCATCGTTCTGACTCAATAGTACTAATGGCGACTAATGACTGAATTTATGCGACAGAAAATGTGGTGTTTGTGTTGTACAAGTTAAAGAATGTATTTCCCACAGCACTCAGGCTATTAGAATATCTAATAGCATGGCCCTGCGTTACGATCCATACAATGCAGGCATAAATTAATCTTATACAGAAAAACACAGTTCTTAAAATCTAAAAAATGTTATGGTCCGGGCACTACAGCACACCTTTACAGGTAAATAGCTAGACTTTTTTTATTTTGTTTCACAGGCAGGACAGTTTTCAGATTTTTTTTTTTAACAGACAGGTATATCCACTATACATAAATAATACTGTTATAAGAACGATTTATAATAAGTATAGCTAATAATAGAATCTGTGCTATGAACTTCTATAGGCTAGAACTACAATGGATATGAAGTAATGCAGTTTTTAAAACAGACAGCCAGCATTTACAGCATGGACACTGCTTATTGATCTGATGCAGACGTTTTAAGTGTTCAGGCTTTTCATTTTTGCTTTTTATCTAACTATGGTTAACCAAGAGGTTTTTGGGTGAAGAGGGCAGACAGCATATGAGAGAGAAAGAGAGAGAATGAGAAGAGCTGTGACAATTATAATAATACAATTAGTAGGGCTATTAGAAGACATCAAACTGTATAAGTACTGTATAAAACACTGTTTTTCGCTGTTTAGGTAAAAAGTTTGAAAGCAAAAACCTAACAGTTCCAGCAGCATGGAAGCTAATATGACATCTACTTTAAGGGCTCTGCATTTCAAAAAAATAAAAATATTACTATTTTTAAATCTAATTTGAATCCAACCCAGCACTAACTGGTAAAGGCAGTTCTCAAAATTAAAAAAAGTCTGATTCACAATTTATGTACTACTAAGTTGGTATTATATTTTTGCACTCCATGCTTTTAACTTTAGAACTGCAAAATAAATCAGATAAATCTGGACCAGTTTCTGTTAGAAATATAAAGAAAGCATAAATGACCTCACTTAATTATTGAACGATTTTTAGTTTTGTACTGTAAATATGCTCAACTATTAAAAGTGGAATTTTTTTTTATGAAAAATTGTGATTTTCAAATAACTGAATTGGTTATTTCTTTCCATTTTCTTGAATCCATTTCATCCATTCTCAGCAATTAAGAGATTTTTTTTTAATTGAAATAAGACATCGGAAAGATTACGTTGGTTAATAGTTCTGAATGTCGGTTCTAATTATCGATTAATTGCCGAGCCCTAACCCAGAGTTATAACATATACTATTATGAGAGTTTTTATAATCACTTATAATACGCATGACTAATGACGGAAGCTGTGTCACATCAAACAATACTGATTAGTATTTTAATAAAACAGTTTTCTAAAGTTAGATACCTAGATGCCTAACATTTACATAAGCATGGACGTTATGATTACTAATTATTTTTCTGAAGAAGCCTCTCCACAGCTATAATTCCACAGCTAACTGAGAATAATTAAGACCGTTGATTTTGCTGTAGCCTGAGCGGCTCTGCGTATATAAGATACAACTTTTAAAAGCAGGTTAGTACAAACAGGGAGCAGCTCAGGTCCGGCAGATCTGCCAAACTATAAATGAATACATACCTCCGATATTATTATGACTCATGATAGAAATGGTGCTATATAAACTACTGACTGTGTGTTCTAAGTGTGCTAAAACAACTACAGGTATTAAACACTGACTATGAATCTGCATCTTTATTTGTGCACTCCAGAATATCCACGATACATGTTCTACAGGAAGAGCTGCACCACTCCGAATAATACTGACCATTATATTAATAATACGACTAGTATTTTGACGCATAAAATACTGCATCTGTGGTGTTAAGTCTCAAACAAATACATTCCCAGCAGTATGAGGAGAGGTTTTTCCTGGAGGCTCAGGAAGCCTCTCCTGACGACCTGCGTTTTATCCTTCCAGGGTTAACCGAGAGTTTTTTAGGTAATGGGGACTTTGAGCGACTGTAGCACTTGTGCATACAGAAGAGCAGAAGGTCACATTACTGTAAGAGACATAAGCAACGCAGACCTGAACCCCTGCGAATGATTAATAATAATAGAACAGTTAGAAGGGCTAATAGATAGATAGACAGATAGACTTTTGTTTTAAGCCATAACAAGCTTTTAAATCAAATATGTTCACAGCAGCATGACTAAAGTTGAAGCAGACTGCTTATGTCCATGCTTTCCATGGTGTCCATGGTTTTTGCCTTTCATCCTTCCAGTGCTTAACCGAGAGCTATTCAGGTACACAGACACTGCTCAAGACCAGCATGTAACTACAAGAAAGAATCCTAACGTAAAGGGTCAGGTTCCAAAAATAATACTGGATTAAAGCATAACTTATCTACCCCACTTCTCATCCGAATGACTACTTATTGCACTTGATCGCCCTGTTACTTTTAAGCCAAGAAGCACAAGCGCACCAGTGTGACTCTTAACCTGAAGCAAAAGTTTTCCGAGTATCAGGAGGCTGAAGGAGCCTCTCCAGGTATTTGCTGTTCTTCTGCCATGAGAGTTTTCCAGCACTCAACAACATGTAAACTAAAAGAGCTGCAGCACGGTTAAATACGAATCATCAGAATAATCCTAAAGACTAACAACAAGACACTGTGCTCTGCACGAACTCCAGCGCGGGTGTTGTTTCCACGCAGCCTGGAGACCGTGACTATGAATCTGCAGCAGCAGAAGTTTTCAGCAGGCTGAAGAATCTTGGCCAGCTTTTATCCCGCCCTTTTCTAAACTAAGATCCAAAGGCTGCACCGCTAAGTCATCCAAAAAAGCGCACGGTGTTACCTGAGTCAGGCAGAGAGGAGAATACATCATGGTGAAAACGCGGGTGCGAGGTCGAGCGGGGAATACAGGAGTTCAGTCAGAGAAGCGGCTTTCACAGTTCATCATCATCATCTTCATCATCATCATCATCATCATCAGGAGCGCAGGAGATTCCACCATCGCCACCTCGCTCTCTCTCGCGCGCGCTCGCTCTGTCTCTCTCTCTCTCGCTTTCTCTCTCTCGCTCGCTCGCTCGCTCTCCGGTTATAAAACGGAGAAAAGCGCAGAAAGCGCGCCCAGGTTTGAACGCCGACCCAGAAGATCGCAAAAGCGTGGATAGTCGGCGGTCTCGCGCACTTGGGGAGACCGGAGGAGGAGGAGAAGCGAGAGAAAGAATCAAAGCAGAAGATATGAAAAACAAAGAGGGAGGAATGAAATGACGTTATGAAAAAAGGCCCGTCCCATCGAACCAGGCGCAGAACTTAAAGCAGCAGGATCTCCCTCACGCCCCGCTTCAACCTCCACCATCACAAAGCCCGCTTCTCTGCCCCGCTTCTCAGCCGCAACGCACCGAGCCGGGTTAAGCGCAAAACCGCAAAACCGGCGATCCACAGCCCGCACGGGAGCGCGCCCCGAGCTCACCGTGGACGCGCAGGCCAACCGCGTGTATGTGTGATATTTCCAACCGAAAATACTGCGGTGTAAGCATACTGTGATGTTAAAAAAAAGGTCAAAAAGTGCAGCTTTCACTTCAACAACCACTCTCTGTTTTGTTACGTCACAAACCTTACATACATAAAGTGCTAACCGTATTAGTTATATAGCTCATAAACTTTATTTATGTAGCCTACCACTGTTTATTCAGAGGACAACATGGTAAATGGTTTAACACATGAGAAAAATCTTTTCTAAAAGGTTGCATGACATAGTGATAAAAAAAAGTTAATGTAAGCAATTCATGAAGGAAAGTACCTAAACATCTATGACTATAACTCAGAGTATGATTAATAAGATCTAGAAGAAGGATGACGCGAAATCTTCAAGCAGAATGCTTATTCATGTGTAGCAGAAATGTCTTCAGACTCTCATGCATAAAGCAAACAAATAAAAACTGAAAAACAGAATTTAAAAAAAATCCTGGGAAGCTGTGCATAAATAGGCAAGATTACTTTTTGTAAAATAAATAAATAAATAAATAAATAATAATAATAATAATAATAATAAAATAAATGAATATAATTAAAAGTATATAAATACATTTTCAAAAATAACTAGCCTATATAAATAAATAATAGGTGTCTGTATACAACATTATATTAAACTGTTTAAAAATAATAAATAAATAAATAGATAAATAGATATTTGTTTAAACCTTTACATTAGGATTTTAAGTAATATATAAATAACTTTTTTTTTACTTTAAATTGTAATTTTACAATAACAGCTAAATAATTAAATAAGGGTGCTTGATTAAAATTTTATATAAAATGGAATTTTAAATATAATAAATAAATAAATGGCATTTGATTAAAACGTCATATTGGACTTCAGGGTTTGTGAGTTCCTATAAAGTGATCACTCACATTTACTTGGAGCACGAGCACTTCAAGTGCTGTATGAGCTCCATACAAAATCCAAAAAAAGCAAAAAAAACGCCTTCAAAGTTAGTGTCCAAAAAAAGTTCTAAACTTTGAAACATAATTTGATAAGTTTATGTTAAAGCACAGCTTAGAGTTGTTCAGGTTAGCACTTTAAGTTTAGAAGGACACCCCTGCGTATTTACTGTGCATATTTTACATTAAGTTTGGAAGGTTTATTATCATTGCCTTAAGGTTTGCAGTTATGCATTATTTTTTTCTGAGACTCAGTCTTGTTAGAAACCTTCAGCCATGTATCAGATGCATAACACAAATCCTTAAACGTGTTAAAAGCTTGCAGGCACAACGTTAGAGGCTTCATGCGAGCTCGCCGTCTGCGAAAGGAGGGAAAAGTAAAATGCATTAAATTCTAAGCAGGGGAAGAGGAAGGCATGACACTTCCTGGGTAGAAACTGAAAATGTCCTTAAAGGCTTGAGCTTAGACGAAGCGTAACGTATTGTGTACTAAGCATGACAGTTGTGATACAGCTAATGCAGAATCAAAGTGAGGGTAAAAGTCGGAGTGTGTAGTCATTGTGTAACTGAGCGCAGCGGCTTGGGAGTGAAAGTGTTTTTATTGACACTTGGCCCGGTCTGGTACGAACCCTAAACGCGGTTATTAGGAGCACTTTCGGTTTAATGGACATGCTGCCGGGGTGTTATTAGGAACTAAAGTTGTTGGAGACTCGGGCTGAGGGCACTGTGTTTAGAGAGACGCCCGCGGAGAAGCTCCGAGCTCTGGCGCTCTGGCTGAGATTCTTGGCCGGGGACCGAGCGCCTCCGCCGGGCTGCGCTTTCAACTTCACACCGGTGAGCGGCAGCTCCGGCCGCGGCCATTTTCTGCTAAACACACTCGGCTTTGAACTTGAAATTGGCCTTGGGAGTCCTGTGGTTCGCGCACACACACTGACACAGACACCCACATGCACACACACTCACTCCAATCTGCAATGTTTTTTGTCAACCTGGCAAAGGACCGCGTGTAATAAGTCAGCGCGGCGGGACTGAAAGCAAAAGTCGGGCGATTCGCAGCGCAACACGGCTCAGCGCTTGGCTCTTGACCAATAAGACAAAATAGGAGTAGCCTAACTGCCTAGAAAGCGAGGAAGGACACGATCACGCCACTTCCAGCAAGCACCTAGATTCGCCTCTCAGCGCGTTTTATTAGGAGCGCAAACAAACACGGATTAGTTCACGTACCATTTTTGGAGCGCCCGATTTAAAAAAAAGTTGAAGCTTCGAGGTGTTTGTAGCACTGCAGTGCCGTCTCACTTCGGGGACACCATCTCTCTATCGTAGGCGACTTTATTCGGCCGGTTGCGTTTCTCCTCTCCGTGAGGAAATGTAAATCCCAGGGACAGTCCGTCACCGGTGCCGCGGTTCAGACCCGATCCGATGCGCAATCCGGCGGTACCACCAACGCACCAGCGCCTTTTCAGAGTGAAACCGAACGCGTCCGGACTCTCAGCTCGGTTTGCCTCGGGGTTGTAGTCCGGTGTGCACGCGCTGTGTCTGCTCTGCACTGCCGGATCTCCGCTGTCATGGCTCGTGCGGTGGTCCGGATGGTCCGTGCATGGCGTCTCTTCTTTTTTTAAGGTAAATCTCCCACCACGGAGGTGGCAGCACCAGAGCGCGTAGAGTCACCGACAAGGAATTGATGATCGCAGCGGTGGCGTGTGTGTGCGTGTGTGTTTGTGTGCAATGTTTGTGTGGCTGTGTACGTGTGTGTGTGTACACAAAGTGAGCCCGTGGTCTCGCAGGCTTTACACGGACCCCAAAACTAGATAATTCCAGAAGATTCGAGGAGAAAAGTGGACGTCTTAAAAACCGCTCCAAACTACACCGCTGACATATCAGTGATGGACATGTCAGAAATTCGGTTAGATTCGTGGCCAAATGAACAAACCTGAAAACAATAAGTCAGTGGAATTGTGTTCTAAGAAAAGGTCTTAGCCATGGTGAGCTGCATGGGTCATTTTACCTGTTCAAATCCAGGCCTGAATCAGCTTATATTGAATGTATGTGGTTACACGAATATATGTTATATGAGATGGAATGGATTTGTAAAGTACTTTTCTGGATGGAATAATCTGTATTTTATTCAGAGTAAAAGGCTTGGTCTTAATAAGCTGACTGGATCATATTACCAGACGTCCCATAACATCTGAATATCTGCACAAAGTCGGCTCATCCGTAACCTTAATTGTAAAATGCAGCTGTAATTTGTATTCTAATAAAAGTACTGGGCACACAAATAGGCTGATTCTCATGTTAACTGAGGTTCCATATCATCTCTAGCCACCCTAAATACAAGCATAAAGCCAGCTCATTCCTGACCTGCACTGTAAATAATATGTTGCTTCCAAATGTAATTTGAACTGCAAATGAATTCCAAATTACATTCCCAGATTAATAAACGTCCTGGTCATAATGAGCTGCAGGACTCCTACTGGAGCCTACCCCAAGCACAAAGGCGACTCTCTTAAAACTGTGGGTCAAGACTTAATGTTTACCCCATATGTTAGAACTGCCCGCCTCATATGACCTGGTTATCCATAACAGCTCATTCCTAACCTGCATTGTAAAATGCAGTTTATTTGCAGCTGTAATTTGCAAATTGAATGAAAAGTAAAAGTACTGGGACTAATAAACTGTTTCTCATGTTACCTGACGTCCCATATAACATCTATCCACCCTAAAAACAAGCACAAAGCCAGCTCATACCTCTCCTGCTCTGTAATAGTATTTCACTTGCAGTGGTGAGTTGAATTGTAAAGGAATTCTTAATTTTTAAATGCAATTATTCATATTTTTTCTGGCCATAATGAGCTGCAGGACTCTTACTCGAACCTACCCTAAGCACAAAGATGGCTCTTTCTTAAATCTGTGGGTCCAGACTTGATGTTTACCCATGTTAATATACATTGATTTGATTATATTACTTAGGCATTGTCCATAATAAGATGTCTGTCTCTTATGACCTGGTTATCCATCACAGCTCGTTCCTAACCTTAATTGTAAAATGTCGTTATTTATACTAAAAGCATAATGTTGGCTCTGTCTTAAAGCTGTGGGTCCGGACTTTACTCCCATACGCTGAATAAATAAGGCATAATATTCTCTGTCTCATATGAGCGGATTATCCATAATAACACCAGAATTTATTTTACATGTGCATTAAATAATTTCATTCTTAAACTGACGTGTAAATTATATTTAACTTCTTATTGTAAAGTACTTGACTGGCTAAACTTTTTGGTCATAACAAGCTGTTACCTGACGTCCCATATCACCTCTGTCCGCCCTAAAAACAAGCACAAAGCCAGCTCATTCCTCTCATGCTCTGTAAGTCATATTTCACTCGCAGTTGTGAGTTAAAATGCATTCATTCTTCATTTGTAAATACAATGACTTTAATTTATTTTCCGAGTCAAAGACTTGGCCATAACGAGCTGCAGGCTTTGTCCTGGAACCCACCCTATAAGCACAAAGTTGGCTCTTTCTTAAACCTGTTTAACTCCTGATTGTAAATGACTTTCCTGCGTAAACATGTGTCCATACTAAGCTGACATGAATGAACCCTACACATGCTTACAGTGAGCTCTGCAAATATCTGTACTTGAAATCTTAGATGACTTTGTCTAATATTTGGACCCTATACCTGAATCCACAGTGTGCAGCCCAGGTTGGGTAATAGGTTATGAAATAATGACACAAACCCCAGTAGCTGCTGATTTGCACAAGCATTTGCATTTCATGTAAACTGAGCATTCCTGCTGGCTTGGCAAAATGCACCCGAGTTGAATAACCGTTTGGCAAAATGTGGAGTTACAGTTTATATTCTGCAGTGGCTCGGCTGATATAAAGCCCTGTCACCAGGCCTATCATTAACTCCATTCACTACCTGTGCCTTATGGAATGATAGCATATTTCTAAATGCACTCCTGTATAACAGAAATATTAGTGTAGCCTATTCACACCATGATGTTCCTCTCCATGCTGCTATATATAGTAGTGAGGACATGGCAATATATAATATGCACGGATGATTACAGTGGATACAATAAAAACACATTAAAATAAGAAGTAAAACGTTACATCTAAGAAAAGAAGACGTCTTTTCATGTCTGTACGTGTTCATAAAGAGCGAGGAACTGCTGGGGCCTAAAGGGCGCAGGCGCAGAACTTCACCAATTAACTCAGAGATATAAAAAACGTTAAAAAGTTTTTTAATGTTATAAAGCATGTCTGACTAAACACGTGCTATTAGACCTGTTATCTACACTACAACTATTACGTGCACCCCCTTTTAAAAATGGATTCATCTTTAATACAGCAACTTGGGTATATCATTGTGGCAAAATTCAAAATATATGCGGTAGAAAACAATATCAGTCATAGAAATGTCTCAAATGGCACACGTGTCTATAAATAGGTGACTCTACCGCTCCTTACCCTGAAGCTGTAAAACCTGCTCCTGTGCCTAAATAAAGAAGCTACCGGCTTAGTAGTTTGTTTAAAACATTCTCACAATATGAATAATCCAGTAGCAGTCGAGCTCACGCTCTGTCTTCCCACCAGGTTAATGACTGCAGACTGGTTATAGTTCGTCTAATTGTAATGACGCGACATATTCAGTAGTGCTGCGCAAAAGCGCAAAATTTGGTTGCGCCCGTTGGTTGCGCTTTTTAAATTATGTTGCGGTGTTTAATACTTTGATGCATGTTTTTCTTAATCAGTACTGAGATACGTGCAGGTCTTCATTTAATCATGATTTAATCATGAAATTGATCACTCATTGGCTACTTACCGGTCTATGGATGCGCCTGAAACTCGTTATTTGTTATTATTATTAAGAATAACACTGTTAGTAGTAGTAGTAGTACTTGTAGTAATCGTAGTATCAGTACCATCCTTTAAGAACTACAAGTGATATTTATAATTGATATCCTGCCGTCGTTTTTTGTGCGCTTTTACACATTTAAATCCACCCACTATTGCTAAGCCTCCAAGTTTGACTAAGCGCTTTCGTTTTCTTTAACAAATATTACTGAATAAACACCACCGTCGCAGGTAATATGTTCTCACTCAGCAGTACTGAATGCGAGCTTCTGAAAAAGTCTGAATAAGCCATCACATTCTGATCAGCCTGTCGAGTTTTATTTTATAGTGAGTCAAACAAAAAACTCTGTTTAAGACCCGCGGCTTGGAGCTTGTATAAGGTTCTTCAGCAAATAGTCATTAATGTGTACTGAACATTACGCTCGGCCTTTGGCAGACTGTTATTTTTATCATAACATTTTATTAAGCTCCTTTCATTAACACCCAGTGTTTAAAGGATGTTCAGCAAACAGCACTGAATGCGAAGCCGGTGCAAAAAGGAGCTGTGATAGGTTACCGAGGCCGGTTATCGGTACAGAGCATATTTTCAGGTCATTTCATTAAGATGGGTGCAAAGATAAAAGTGCAAGGTGTGGAAATATCCTTAATAAGAGAATCCTTAATTAGTGCTTACACTCAGTACCAGGTCTCTTTCTTGTTTAGAATATATACAAATTGAATAAACGCACTAAGTCTAGTGTTATGGAATAAATATGACCTTGTTCTGACTGCGCATCCAGCAGCAACAGTTTGAATTGCACGCTTTGTTGATTTCCTGAATCAAAAGAATATAACAGGCCTTTGCAGGTCTGACTAGAACTCTGAATAAACCATTAAGAAGATCTTGTATGATCAGGAAAGGTGGCTAAAGGTTTGCACATGCCAGAATTTTTTTTTTTTTTACTTTTTCCTGTCTATCAAGATTTCTCTATATAGGTTGTGTTTGTGCTAATTGTGTTTCCATTTTTATGGCTGTATTTTGAAATTTAATAAAAACATATTTCACTAGGGCTGCTCTTATCTCTGTTCATAAGCTGTACAGAGTTTTTCTGTCTCTCTCACCCTCTCCCAAGCGCGCGCGCACACACACACACACACACACAAGGCCAAAGCAGGGGTATGAATGTTGTGGTGTGGTATTACCGGGCTAACAGGGGCAGGTTTAAGGAGTTTGGCCTCAGTTCTCAGCCGAACTCAGGCAGTATGAGTGTTAGTGCTGCATTGGCTTGGTGTTCAGGCCTGTGCTGGCTGCACTATGCACTGTGTGTCTGTGTGTGTGTGTAACCTGCTCCTCAGGCTTATCTGGGCTCGATAAGAAGCTGCAATGAACTGAACTGCCCCGGCATGCCAACCAGGCAACGCAGAGACATAAACCCACACTGAAACACTAACACAGAAAAAGATCACCAACACAACATTTTAAAAAGGGTTCTCAATATGACCAAGTCTGTATGACTGTTTCTTATAGCAATGAGACATTAAAAAGACTGACGTGTTAAAAAAATAGTATACAATAATGAATAATAATATATAATATTTATATCACGATATACATATCTGTTAATTGCTTTCTTTTTTCGGGGATGTTTGACAAAGAGTGGGCTAGGTATTGTACTTAATTATTTAATAAAAGTATGAATTATTTGTTTACATTGTATTATTATTGCATTACGTTACACTATAGACTCACCGATCACTTTATTAGGTACACCTCCTTGTTCCTACACTCACTGTCCATGTGATCAGTTCCACTTACCATATAGATGCACTTTGTAGTTCTACAACTCCATCTGTAGTCCATCTGTTTCTCTGCTTACTTACTCGGTTCTCTAATGGCCAGGACCCCCACAGAGCAGATACTGTTTGGGTGGTGGATCATTCTCAGCACTGCAGTGACACTGGTGTGCTGGTATGATTGGATCAGACCCAGCAGTGCTGCTGGAGTTAAACACTGTTCACTCACTGTGCTCTGTATTAGGTACATCTACCTTATTGCTCCACCTTGTAGATGTAAAGTCAGACACAGCAGCTCATCTGTTGTTGCACAGTTTGTGTTAGTCGTCCTCTAACAATACATCAGTGCTCACAGGACGCCGCCTACAGGATGCTGCTGGCTGGGTATATTTGGTAGGATGATTGTTTCAGTCCAGCAGTGACAGTGAGGGTGTTTAAAACTCCAGCAGCACTGCTGTGTCTGATCAAAATAGTAGCTGGTCCTGTGGGGGTCCTGGTCATTAGAGAACAGTGTAAAGGGAAAGAACAAAATATGTAGAGAAATAAATGGACCATATCTCACTTAATGTATAGCCAAAAAGTCTGCATCTAATAAATGACAAAAACAAAATATATATTTACAAGTCAATGATCTCTGTCATTTCCATTTACACAAACATGTATGATTTTTCACGCTATTCTACAATTCCTCCATTATGTGAACACATTTAAAACATCTCTTGGCCACTTCGTCCTATTTCTAAAAACCTGTGCTGGCTTCCCCTGTAGATTAAAAGACTCCTCATCTTCAAAGCATTCATGGATTGGCTCTCTCTTATCTCGCTAACCTCCTTCACCACTCCCTGTCCTCCTGATCTCTCAGTTCCTCTCCTACCCCTCCTTTTAAAACTCCCCCTTATTTTCTGTCCGCTGCATGACTGAGATCCTGAACCCTGGAACCCTCAGCCTTCCCAAATCAACCTGGTGCACTGCTGAAAACAATTTCAATCTTTATTCAATCCCAGTTCACTTTGTTATGGATTTTGATTGTGTTTATTGTCTTTTTTCTATAAGGCCCATAAAGTGACCTTGGGTTTCCTAACAATAAATGTTTTTTTAACATTAACTGTCCTAAAAACATACAACTATTAAATTATATATATAAAGGTATGTGGCGTTTTATGACCTCATAACATTCTGGGAAACAATAAATTGACTGAGGTGCACTGACTAGACATTACCATATTCACATAGTCTTTTTGGGCTAATGTGATGTCAATATAAGGGGTATTTCCCAAGAAAAGTGCATGTAAACGATACGTAAATGCAGGAATACACACACACACACACACACACACACACACACACACACACATATAACAGACTTCTGCTTTTTAACTCCCACCTCTGCTCGTGGATATGCAGCATTGATTGGCTGTTGAGGTGATTTGTGTTTGCTATTATATAATTCATTATCATTTTTAGGGCTTCAGTCGTTGATCAGATGGACATTAAATGGCTCTGACCTGGACATACATAAATATATAATTAAGTACAGTGGGGACCAAAAGTCTGAGACCACTAGTGAAAATGCTTCTACTTGACATTTTTCTTTTTTTTTCTTTTTTTTAATACAAAGTTGACATTACAACTCAAACAGTTCACATTAATTATTTGAGCAAAAAGTCAAATCTTTAAATAACAAAAATACATCATTTCATAAAATTTCTTACAATTTGGCATATTCCCCTGACTGGGGAACACAGACTTTTGGAGTCATTACAGCAAATGGGGGAACATACCAAACACTAATGAATCAAGTGTAAGAAATGAATACGTTTTGTTCAAACATGCAACTTTTCACTTACATTATGTCAAATAAATGATTAGTAATGAGAACTGTTGTATTAAATTTGATTTAAAAGATGAAAAACAGAAGTCTTTTCATTAGTGGTCTAAAACTTTTTGGCCCCATTGTATTATAGATACAAAGGCAAAAGTTTGTGCTTTTATTAGCTCACTTTGTAACGGGACTGTGACTGGAGTATGCTAGCTAAAATGAATGTCTTTGTACTAATACCTTCACAGAATAGTATAATAAATACAGCTACACATATAGTCTTATGCAAAAGTTTAGGTACCCCCACTCTTGAATATGACATAGTTCTGCAAATTAGTGCATTATCTGTAAAAGTACATTTTTCCACATTTTTGGTTTTGCAGAAATATGTCCTAAATATAAAAGTTTCTTCTCTTCAGTCAGACAATCTTTTCATCTAGGGGTGCCCAGACTTTTGCACAGGACAGCATAATTCACTTCGAATATGCCTTACTGTTCAAATAATTTGATTGAAAAACAAACTATTATGGTTTCTCCATTCATTATTTCTCTATTCATTCATTTTAAAATGAAAAGTCTAGCTCTGATCACAGTGCAGTTCGTTTATTAGGGTGTCTGTAGTGCATACTGGGATGATTCTTAGCACACACTGATTCATGGCATATAAAACATACCGATAAAGTTTTATCGGCTCCATTCTTTGCAATACCTAAACACTATTTGGGCTTCCAGCAGTCGTCTGACCTGTGTGGTTGTGGCATTGTAAAGGATCAGGAACAGATCGTGAATATGACCATGCAATTGGGGGGGAGAACATGCAACTCCACACAGGCAGCGGCTTTGCCAGGACTTGAACTCGGGACTCTGGAGGCCAGAACGCTAAGCACTGAGTCACTGTGCCGCCCTGCTTATTAACTTTAAGCTTAATTCAGGAATACAGCATAGCCACTGGAGTCTTTAGTGAAGCGTTCAGAGTAACTTTAAACACGTCAAAAACGGGAACTAACACCTGTCGGACCGGTGGACTGTAGGTTGTGGTCACATGCTCCCTCTACTGGATAAGTAGCTGCACTGCACCTAGGCAACAACTCTGAAGGTAGAAAGTAGCCTAATGTATGTAAGATCTTCCGCTTTGTTTGAGCTCCAAAGCCATAATGCTATGGTATGGGTAACAGATAAATAATTGAATATTTCACATTTGAAATATACATACAGATATAATGCTGTTTATAACAAAGCATTGTCTCGAAGCAGTTTTAGAAATATCTAGGCCCACAGCCGTAACTGAGCAAGCCTAGGGTGAAAGTGGCAAAACAAAACGCCACTTGGGAAACTTGGGAGGATAAAAAAACAAAAATGGACCCAACCTCCTTGGAGATTCTAGATGAACTGAAATGATTATCAAGAAATAAATGTATTAACATTTCTTAGTATACTAATTAATCTTGTTGTGTCCTTAATACACACATTTAATATTTACTGTGCTTTAAATAGGACTGATGATGCATGTCTTCAATCTCCAGTCTTGAACAATTAAGACAACTGAGCAGTAAAGTAAAGCAGCATCTCTGCCGATTCTGCAAGGTTGCAAACACAGAGCTCTGGTTCAACACGGATTGAATCCATCTCATGCAAAATTGACCTGATCTGGAGTTGTGTTGTTCCTTTTTATACACAAAGTCATGAGAACATAAACTGGCAGTCTGAAAAGAATTGCTCGCATGCACAAATGTAACGTTCCAACATTTGACAACTGTGCAAAGTCTGTTTCGCTTACAGTAAATCAAGCACAATATTTATCTATTTGTTTGACGAGTGTTATGTGATTTTCAGGTGGTCATTAATGCGGTTGCCAGGGTTTGCTCAGTCCAAGTCTTCAGACGAATCCCAGGTCTGCACTGAACTTCACAATCAATTACAGTTGTCCACTGAAGATGCTAAATCTGTGCCGAAGCTTCCCAAAAGCCCCAAAAAGAGAGAAATGAATCGAGAATAAAAAGCTCTCCTACAGAAATCCAAACCAAACAGTCCAGAGCCAAGGCTTCGCTCCATCATCCTTCACCAGCTCCCTTTTTATCTCGCTCTATTTCTGCCGTCCAAGAGCTTGCAAAAAGCAAACGATGTGTATGTTTTTTTTTAAGTTTGGATCGCTTGTGGTGTGTAACAGCGCTCCCGGGGCAAGCCAAGATTTCCTTTAGCAAAATAACTGGGCCAAGTCAGACAGCCTCTGAGTGGCTACAGAGCGAGGTTTTTGCATTTTTCATTTAGAGCCACTGTTTTCATTTATGTACGCCGAAAAGAAGGTCAGAAAGAAGGTCACGAAACATCCCACGTTACTGTGCTTTAAATAAAATGTCCGATACAGGGAGGGCGCAGGCGAACACGTACCCTGCCAGTCCATCACAGGCTGAGTAGGAGTCACTGTTGCGGGCAGTGGGAGGATGAGGATGAGTAACGATCCTCAGGCGTTAGAGAACTAGAATGGATGTAGGCAACACAGAAGAGACTAAACCCGCAGGACCATCCACCATGTTTGCCACCATTGCATTTTTCCTACTCCACTTGCACCAGCCGAACATCTGCTGTGCTTTTATCGCATTCAAATAAGCTGAAAGATGCGCTGCACTGTCGAGGAAGTGTTAACTTGTTGTCTTTAAATACGAGGGTGCTCAAACTTATTCATAAGACTGCATGAGGATGCTTTTCTGTGGAGTTAGCTAACTAGCTAACACACTTTAGCAATGTTACCCAGTTCTTTAGTGAACAAAAAAACTTTCACGTCAGTGGCAGTGTGACAGAGTTTATAGTTATTAATCATAGTGTGCTATCAATCTAAGCAGACCACACTATTATGCTAGTATGTTGCCTCCAGTCACAGCACCTGCTAGCGAGCTAATGTGTCTCACGGTCCAATAAACACAGAAGATTTCGATCACGCAGAGCAAATATCTCACTTCTGAAGTGTAAAATCAGAGCAACACCACGCAGCAAAGTCCAAAAATAAAGCCCTGTGTCTATTCCTGCACATCTGAGGCTAATAAGGAAAGCTTCAGTCAGCAAAGCTTCCCTCCTCAGATTCACGGTGATCCATCTGCATATCGAGGTTTCATTTATCCTGATCCAGACCCCTCCTCTGGGATGGGACTAATAGCTATTAGAAAATGATTTTACTCCTGCATGATGTGGCAGTTGTGATGCTTGTAAGAAGCTATGTACCTGCTGCGGCTAACACATGCCCAAGGACACTATTAGCAGCGATGAGCAGATGAAAAGGCTAATTACGCTGGCCTGAAATAAAGAGATTAGGTTTAATCTTAGAAATGGGTTAGAAGATAAGGATGCAGGCAAAAGTTTGTGGACGCCTGAACGTTTCAACCAAAACCATGTGTATCACGAGTCCGGTTGTAATGCTTGTAATCATGATTTGGTATAAAAGCATTGTCTAGGAAAGGCTGAGTGTTTGAGGAGTAAAGATGAGGATCTCCAGTTTGTCAACAAATGCATGAGAAATTGTTGAAGTCAGTGTTCCTCAAAGAAAGATTGGAAGGGATTTACATATTTCAGTCCTAACTTTTACTAATTTGGCTTGTTGTGCTCTAAAATGTACTTTTCTGCATTAATGCTGCATCACAGAAGTGTAAATAACCTTTGCCATGGGCACTGACCCGACCCCATACCATGATAGAACCTGGCTTTTGGACCTGTTCCTGATAACAGTCGGGATGGTCCTCATCTTTGGTGAGGAGCACACAGTGTCCATTTCTTAAAAAAAAGATCTGGAATACTGATTGGTCTGAGCATAATACACATTTCCACTGTGTGATGGTCCATCCCAGATGCCTCCGAGTCCAGAGAGGTTGACGCTGTTTTAGAACATGGTTAACATAAGGCTTCTTTTTTGCACAGTAACGTTTTAAGTGGCATTTATGAATCGTATTTTGTTGCTTGACAAAGATTTGCTAAAGTAATCCCTGGTTCTATCAGCTGTTGATGAATGATGGTTTTTAATGCAGCGCTGTCTGAGAGATCAGAGATCATGGGTGGTCAGCTTAGGCTAACAACCTTGCTCTTTACACACTGAAATTCATCCAGATGCCTTGCATTGTTTAATGATATTATGCGCTGTAGAGGGAGAAATATGTAAATCATAACCAATATTTCTTTGAAGAACATTTCAATCACTTTCTCACACATTTGTTGATAAACTGAAGATCTTCTGCCCACCTTTACTCCTCAAAGACTCAAACTTTCATGGATACTGCTTTTGTACCAAATCATGACTATAATCAACTGTTTTAAATCACATCATTATTTAGGTTTTTTAAATTTAGGGTTTTGTTTTATCTCATTACTGGCCCTATATTGTCCCATCCCAATTTTTTTTTGGAATGTGCTGCAGGCCTGAAATGCGGGACTGGATGTTTATTAACAAATGAAATGAAGTTGACCAGAAAAAACTGTCTACAATGAAATAAAAGTGAAAGGAAATGTAAATTTTCATTTGCATTTCCCATACACAACTTTTTTCTGATTTGGGGTTGCACCTAGGACTGGGTGGTATGATGGTATATACCATGTGGCAGTTTAAAGACACAAAAAAGTCACACACTAATATTTCGTTGGGCCGCATTTAGCTTTGATTATGGCACACATTCGTTTCCACAAGCTTCTGCAATGTCACAACATTTATTTCTGTCCAGAGTTGCATTCATTTTCCCCCAAGATCTTGTATGGATGATGGGAGATTTGTTCCACTGCACAAAGTCTCCTCCAGCACATCCCAAAGATTCTCAATGGGGTTCAGATCTGGATCTGTGGTGGACAATCAATGTGTGTGAAAATGGATTGGCTCATGTCACTGACCACTCTTTCACAAATCTGATCCCTCCTGAAAACAGATGGAACATCTTTCCACGACCACCGGAGGTCTTAGCCAGGGGTGTAACAAATGAGAAGTGCTCATGCAGCAGTTAGCTTAAAGAACTGTTGGCAGCGAAACTCATCACAATGCAGTCATTATCCGATGGGAGGCTTTTTTTAAACTATTTAATTATTTGCGTAGTTAAATCCAGGTGGTGAGCTTTTTTTGGCCAAGCAGTGTATATACTGGTCTTACTGCAGCATTTCTAGATCATTCTTGTAAACTGACAGTCAGTTGCTGCTAACTGACCTAAAACAGTGCTGCTGACCAAGTAGAGTGAAAAAGGCCTTTACTGTTTAACAGCCATGAGGAATTACACTGGCTGAGACAGACATTTCAGAGGCACTGGACTCCTCACAAAAAAATGAAGATGAGGAAAGGGAGTGACATCTGTTGTGTGGACATGGTTTGGTTTTACAAAATCCATCGCAGAGCAGATACACATCTGTGCAGCTTCACTCTGCGGTTGTAGCTGGAGGCAGCAACACTAGCAGTCTTTATTCATGTTAAAACGAAGCATGCTAAGCAGTATTACAAAAACCAAATGTCTCGTACCACATCCAGCGGTGGAAGAGCATGAAGTGTTAAAAGGAAATCCAAGGAATCATTTCATGTTCAGTAAGGTTTGGATGAATGCTTTGCTAAAGTGACTCTGTAAGACAAGAAATCTAGTAGATGGAAGGACAAAATAAATTCCATTTCACCTTATATTAGTAGGGACACAGTCATGATTTACGCAGTCTAATAAAATTCTTGACTTGAGGTACGCTGTATAGACAAAAGTTTGTGGACACCCAAATAAATTATTTCCAACCCATGAGTATTAGTATGAAGTTTTTTCTCTCCCACCTTTGCTGCTACAACAGTATTGGTTCTCCTTAAAGGGCTATCCACTAGATTTTGGAACATGATTGTGAGGCCGGCTTCCAATGGCTAATTTTTGCCATTCCAGTGCATTTTTGTCCAGTGCAGTTATCCATTACTTCCTGTTTTACACAGCTATAAATGATTGACACAAGATGCCATGTCCCCTTATTCATTTATCAACATTTATCGACAGTAAAACACAAATGAAGTATGTTAACCTTTCCAGGGGTTCCAGTAATCCAGTACTGTTTGCATCGGTTTGTTATTATGGAAATAACAATAAGTATACTAATTAGATTTATACTAATGAGCTATGAAGCTTAAGTATCTGAAGCTATAATCAAATCCGCAAGCCTGTAAGTGCAGTCGAAAGCAAGGCTCTGTCTCCCTCTAGTGGTTCATAATAAGAACCGCATTACACCATGTTCAGGGTTCACACGCCCATAAGTAGGAACAGAGAATCTTGATGTAACTATCAGTAAAGAAGAGTAACTATGGAGCCACAAAATGCAAAACGCTGCAGCACAACTGGCCACAACAAGTATTGGATAATTATATGGTGTGAATTTGGGGTTTACTTCGATTTTTCTCCCTGAAATTAATACATTTTCTTTAATAATTAACGAATTATGTGACCTAGGATTTACTGCAGATAAACCATGACTTCCAATGCAGTCAAATACAGTATAATTCAAATTGAGTAATTATTGCATTCCTAGGCCCATACTAACAGCTGGTGTTAATATATATGAAGATAAAATATACAATAACCTGTAAAATTACGAACTGATTAAAGAGTGTTACAAACCCTGACCACTTGAATGCTGTAACAAAAGAGTAAGGACGGTATTGCACTCTAAAGAAAACAACCCACTGGAACATGTGACATTTATGGTGAAATGAAAAAGTCAGTAGTAGTTTGAGAAACATTGGGAAAAGATTATTGTTGAGTCATAGTTCAGCTGGTTTAGTTCATAATGTCAAGGGTTTGACCAAATGTTGCTGCACCAGAGAATGATCCCCTGCCTGGTCTCCCCTCGCTCAGACACAGCCCGTCGTGCCTTTGTGGGATGCCTGACCTATCTGAAAGGGACGGCCAGTACTGGAACCTGAATAAATGATGGAAGGTGCCGTTTTGATCCCATTTATCCTGTTCCGGGATAAGCCTCCGGAATGTATTCCCGGAATTCATTGGACGCAGGCAAAAGTGCTGGATGGGACGCCAGGGCATCATAACCACACCACCTGACCTGGTTTGAACTGAGGTCCTCAGCAACTGCTCTTTAGATCAGCTGGCTCTTAACACTCAGCCACAGAAGCTTTAATAATAACCATGATGTCGGTATGTCTGAAAGTCTGTCGGACATGGCATATGGACATGGAACATAACTGGCTGTGTCTTGGGTAGGACGAATCATTTGGGGGATCATCCAACGGTGCTGTCTCATCTTGTGGACTTTCCCTCTAAAGAGTTCGCCCCTAAACATTTTAAAAACGATCTGCAAGATTTCTGCACCATATAATAAACGCACAACGTAACCGAAGACTGATGTCCTGCTACACTTGCACCACCTAGAGGTGTTCAGTTCTAAACGTCAGTTATCGTTTGTTTCGGTGTTCTTTGGTCTAGTGTGGTCTGGGCAGTACACAGTTGTCCTTGTACCAAAATACGAATATATCCTATAAGCAGGGAATGAGGCATTTGAAACCACATGTTATAGCAACATTTAGTCGGGGGTCGCTTTGGTTGTCCCAGAGGATAGTGTGCATGGTTTCCAGCTACCAGGGACAGGTTCAGACCTCAGCTCAGGTTAAGGATTGGTCCAAAAAACAGAAAATATCCAGTGAGGGAAGTTCTCTGGGTGAAAATGCCTTGTTGATGCCAGAGGTCAGGGGAGAATGCAGACTGGTTCAAGATAATAGAAAGGCCACAGTAACTCAAATAACCACTCATTACATCTGAGGTATGCAGAAGAGCATCTCTGAATGCACAACATGTCGAACGTTGAAGCAGATGGGCTACGGCAGAAAACCACACCCTGTGCCACTTCTGTTTGATAAGATCAGGCTGCCTCAAGTGAGGCTGCAATTCACACGGACTCTCAAAAACTGGACAACAGAAGACTGGAAAAACGGATGAGTCTGATGTGTCTCGATTTCTGCTGCATCATTCAGGGGGCAGGATCAGAATTTGGAGTAAACAACATGAAAGCATGGATCCATCTTGCCTTGTATCAACGGTTCAGGCTGGCGGTGGTGTAATGATGTAGGGGATATTTTTCTAGGCACACTTTGGGCCCCTTAATGCCAACTGAGCATCGATTACACACCACAGCTTACCTGAGTATTGTTTCTGGCCATGTGCATCCCTTTATGACCAAAGTGTACCATCCTCTGTTGTGTACAATTCATATTTGGATCTACGAGTGTGTGATCGGATAATGAGAACCACTGCATGTGGATTCCTGGAGGGGAAATGATATGTATAACAGTGTAGGCTTCTGATGCTGTGTAGGTGGTAGCGTTTCACTCGTGTTTTCAGTGGTATCTCTGAAGCATTTACATATAGTTTGCACAGTTTTCTTGTTACAATATCCTTTATATTTACATTACAGTAGCATCAAAACACTATGTGACTAGGGTCATGTCCGCTCAGCAACCATTTTGGTCAATGGCCTGATTCACAGAACGTAATGTGGCCTTTAAATGGCGCATACCTGTACTTAAAGTACTTAAAGCAAATTGCGCCTGAGGGATCACCCAAACAAATGTTTGATTTATTATTCTTCACTATTGTTTTGAACTATGTTTAATGTAAACCTCCCTATGAAGTGTCATTACTTCCTGAAGTCACGAATATTTGTTTGAAAGATTCTTTAGCTAATAGTGCAATACGTGCAGTATGTACAAAGCATTCAGAAAGACTTCAGACCCTTCACTTGTTTCACATCTTTGAGGCCTTGTGCTAAAATTTATTTTTAAAAAAGTTCCCCCCATTCGGCATTCAATACCCCATAATAAAGAGAAAACAGAATTTTAGAATTTTTTGCAAATGTATTAAAAAGGAAAAACTAAAATCTCACATGAATATAAGTATTCAACCCCTTTGCTATGACACTTGAATTTTAGCCCTGGGTTCCTCCCATTTCTCTTGATCAATGATATGTTTCTACACCTTGACTGGAGTCCACCTGTGGTAAATTCAGTGGCTTGGACATGATTTGGAAAGACGCACAGCTGTCGATACAAGGTCTCACAGCTAAAATCTGCTGCGCTGAAGAGCACGGTGGTCTCCATAATTCTTAAGTGGAAGAAGTCTGGAACAACCAGGATTCTTCCTAGAGCTGGCCGCCCCACCAAACTAAGTAATCGGTGGAGAAGGACCTTGTTAAAAAGGGAGGTGACCAAGAACCAAATGGTCACTCTGGCTGAGCTCCAAAGATCCTGTGTGCAGATGGAAGAAACTTCCAGAAGGTCAACCAACACTGCAGCACTCCACCAATCTGGGCTTTATGGCAGATCAATCAGACAGAAGCCTCTCCTCAGTAAAAGACACATGAAAGCCTGTCTGGAGTTTGCAAATAAGCACCTGAAGGACTCTCTAACTTTCCAAGCATTTCTAAAATTCTGTTTTCACTTTCTCATAATGGGATATTGAGTCCAGAATGATGGGAACTTTGTTTTATTTTGAGCACAAGGCCACAACATAACAAAATGTGCAAAAAAGCGAAAGGGTCTGAAGATTTTCCGAATGCCTTGTAGTATGTAGGGAGAAAAGAGTGGGACTGCGGTAGCCTAGCGGTTAAAGTACTGGACTATGGACCAGAAGGTCCAAGGTTCAAATCCCACCTCTACCAAGCTGCCACTGTTGGGTCCTTGAGCCACTGTTGGGTCCTTGAGCAAGACCCTTAACCCACAATTGCTTGGATTGTAAGACTGTACCAATTGTAAGTCACTCTGGATAAGGGCGTCTGCTAAATGCTGTAAATGTTATGATTGGAGGACCATTCTGAACACTTCCCATTGTTCCCCTATGTTTGTCTCTCTATCATTGTTGGGACTTTCCACTGGCATAATGATTACTGTAGCTAATTAATGGTATACCTACCCCTAACCTTAACCCAAGTAACCTAAAGCAAATCTTTTGGCTCTTTTGGTTTTTCAAATTAAAGTTGCCATTTTTGTATAAAAAAACAAAGAAAAAACAAAACAATTAAAGAAGTGAGGACCAGAAAAATAGGCCTCACTAATCAAAATTCCAGGTTTTCCTATCACCGTAGGGACATTTGGTTCTCACAAGTGTAGCAAGACAAGGCACACACACACACACGATCAATGGCTATATTCATGACACAAAATTATGTCAACACACTAATCATCGGCCAATTTAAAGTTACCAATTAACCCTAATGCATGTCTTGGGATGTGGGAGGAAACCAGAGCACCAGGAGTAAACCCACACGGACACGGAGAACATGCAAACTCCACACAAGTGGAATCCGAGGTTGGGATTGAACTGGGGATCTCGAAGCAAATAATGGAAGTATCACCCTGTTATCTGAATATTCACAGAGTGTTTTCTGGATCGAGATACATTTGGATACCAGGGTTATGGCGGTATAACTGACCAGGGCTGGCAGGTCTAATGGTTTTCCTTATATAAAGTCATTTAGATGAAGGTTTACCGCTGGTCACCAGAGAGTTACCGGAGACAAGAAAGCAGTAAAAGTGTTTTTCCTCTCACATCCACATCCAGAAATGTTTCTAAACATACTGCTGGTTTCGCTGATCCTGACTTTTTCTATCCCCAGGTCACGGCCGACTCACCCTGCATTAACTGGCTCAATCCGCCTCTACTGACCACTCTCTCGTTTCGACTCTTTCTCTTTTTCATTCTCTTGGTGCTAATTTTATCTTTGGCTGCTCCTGCCACTTCTGGGAAAGATTCATGTCAGTTTCCAGACGTCGGCAGTCATGGCTGTGGAACCACAACCCCAGGCCTCATTGTAAAGAACATGAGGGAGCTATGACACATTACACTGCCCTCTGCACTTTAGCCGTCACCGACTGTAGCAACGACAGCTGTGAACTCTGCCAACGCACTACGCATCGTTCACATCCCGCTGATGTAAGCGTGAGTATAACTGCTCAGTCACGGCCAGAGAGCAGAGGTTGTTTTTAGCACGTCGCCCAAATTGGGGACTCTATTAAAAGAGTGTCATATTTTAAACTTAGATCCTCTTCCAGTAGTATTTGGACAAACTTATGTCACGTTTATACATGCTCGTTGGACATCCTATTTCACAATAATAGGTCTTAATATGGAACTGAATGGAACTGGGAGCTAGAAACCTGTGGTCTTCTGGGAAAGGC
>JAJAGP010001178.1:0-102500 GCA_025084515.1 Ancistrus triradiatus
TGAGAGAGGCCTTCAGTTGCTCAGAAGTTACCCTGGGGTCCTTTGTGACCTCGCCAACTATTACACACCTTGCTTTTGGAGTGATCTTTGTTGGCGACCACTCCTGGGGAGGGTACCAATGATCTTGAATTTTCCCCATTTGTACACAATCTGTCTGACTGTGGATTGGTGGAGTCCAAACTCTTTAGAGATGGTTTTGTCACCTTTTCCAGACTGATGAGCATCAGCAACTCTTTTTCTGAGGTCCTCAGAAATCTCCTTTGTTCGTTCCACACCAGATACTGAAAGCAAAGGTTCACATACTTTTGCCACTCAATAATATGTAAAATTGGAACATTTTTTTTCAATAGATAAATGACCAAGTATAATATTTTTGTCTCCTTTGTTTAACTGGGTTCTCTTTATCTACTTTTAGGACGTGTGTGAAAATCTGATGATGTTTAAGGTCAAATTTATGCAGAAATATAGAAAATTCTAAAAGGTTCACAAACTTTCAACCACCACTGTAGCATTGCACTGCACATCCAGTTAGTGGAAAAGTTAAGTCGACATAAACCCTCAGGTCATGTACTGTATTCTATTATTCTGTGACACTATTCTGTATCACTGGTGGAATCCTTACCTGACTTGGAAGAAAGAAGAAATAAGAAAATAACTCCAAACCCCTAAGAGTGACAACTTTTGTTTGCATCTTTGTGAAGAAGGATTCATACTGCAGCAGTTTTGACCCAAAACACTCCTCAAAGCTTTGCAACAAGTACCTGACAACTAAAGGAGATCAAGAAGTTCTGACAATCAAGGTCACTTGACCACTTCTAGCATTTATGGGGAACTTAATGAAATTCGGTAGCATCAGAAGATGCTCTTTGGAATGTTGTGAAATCATGGAATGTGGGAAAACATGGAACATCAAATGTTGCATACAATTGTGAAGTCGGCTCGAGTGTATATTGTCATTACAGCAAAACGGAAACATACAAATTACTAAGAAATTTTATTATGTAAATGTAGTTTGTTACTTAAATTGTTATGCTGATTACAGTGGTACCTTTGTATCGAGCAAATTTTTCCCATAAGAAATAATATAAATTGAGTTAATCCGTTCAAGACTTCCAGAAAATCCACACTGCATAAGGCATTATATGCAGTAATGGAGTTGTATTGTACAGGTGCACCCTGATTTATGAAGGGGATATGTTCTGACAAATCCATCATAAGTTAAATGTATCATGAACTGATGAGTTTGATATAGTCTATACTCTAACATAGCGGAGCCTATTACACATTAGCACTTAGATTAACACTTACATTAACCTACAGTTGGCCAAAATCATGAACTCAAAGCTTATTTTATAATGAAGTGTTGAAAAATTTAATGTAATTTCATGAGGATTGAAAGTGAAAAGTGAGGGCAAAACACTTCCTCTTGCATAGCTACTAATGTTAGCTGCAGCCTTTCAATTCCTTTTGATTGGCTGTGATCAAATAACCTTTTTATCACCCATGGGGACTTATTTTCACTAAGAATATAGTACTGTAGATGTAAAAATAAAAACACAACAAACACTGCAGAGACTCTGCACTACGCAAGAGCTATTGTGAATCTGAATCACTGAATCACTGTGTACTGTATTGTAAATCGTCAATCGTGAATCACGAATCGTGAATCAAGTTTCAGCTGTAACGAGTTGTGAGGCTCGACTTAAACAAGTTTAATCTTTTAAATTCTCAGAGTACTGAGCAAATGACGAGAACCGATAAAAATGTTTGTTCTGAGGTGGTCGAGAACCAAGTATATGATTTGTAATGAAAAACATAGTATTAAATATGAGTAAATTTCAGGGGCATCACTTATTTATGAAAGTTTTGACTAGGACAATTTAGAAATAAGCCCCCTAGGAATTTAAAAAGTGTCAAAACAGGCCCACATTAAGAAATTGTCATAAAATGTAAAGCTATTGGGAGAAATTTCTTCATAGCAGCAAATTTCTTTGAAGACACTTTTCAATCTAAGTTTGCTTATATGACTTAATTAATATCCATCTACTAACAAAAGGTACAGATCCAGCAAAGTTACAACAATGTTAACTGCAATAGCAGGTCCTAAATTCACTACTCAAATACTGAGAAGACAGACTGGTACAATCAAATGTGCATCTGGTCTGTAGCTGCATTCATGTTTACTAACCTGGATGACTGAATTTTTAAGACAATATGCCATTTGAGAGCAGAAAATTTACTTCCCAATTTAAGTTTTATTTATTTTCCAAACATGGAAATAATAACAAATTAAAGTACATTACATCCCAGGAAATAATACGTAATAGTAAAACCAAACAAAAAGCAATAAACCAAAAGTGTCTGTACCAGCCAAAATAGCTTTTTAAATCTAGTTTTTCTTAGCAGACTAAAGATTTGCTTAAATCCAGTAAATATATCAAATAACCTTTATTATGAAAAATTTTTTTTAGAACTATGTAACTTTCCCTTTCCTACCTTTACTAACAAATATTTGTGTAAAATGCTGATTAAATTAGAATGTCTTATTTAAACTGTAAAATCCTCTTACCTGAATTTTCTTTGGAGGAGCTGCTGTCTTTTCAAAAAGATGTCAACTAGGATCCATCTACAGGTAGAAAAACAATACATTGAGTTATGATCAACTATTTATTTATTATAACAATTATCTGTAAAACATACAGTCATAGAATCACGAGAGAACAAGCCATTCACTCATGTCTGCCCTAAATACTGTAATGTTTAAATTAAATTATTTGACTGGCTTTTTCAGTAGGATAACTTTCTGTTCATCAATCATCAGGTTTCCTCTGATAGCATAATGTAATTTTCACTAGTGCATTAATGAGTTTTCATTTTGGTTAATTAATTTTTATAACCCTACGTTCAAATCACACATTTTCTTTATTTTTCTGGTGAAATTACACTCGCCTTCAGGAACATCCACAATAATCAAATAAATAATAAAAACTATTGACGATTTAAACTAATACAGCATGTTTATTTGGGGGGTGGGGGTGAAAAGAACATTTTTCACTCCCCTAAAACAAGTCTAATGATGTATATGGTACATTTACTAAAAGTGTTTTGGTCTCAGACTTTTGGCTCCAACTGCGTACAATAGGGATACATTGTGCACTTCTTAAAATGCTTAATTCATATTCATAACACAAAAATTTCATATTATAGATTTTGTTACTTTAGTTAATCTGTGGCTCACATAACAACTACACAGCATCACTTTGTTACTTATTTAGTATTTAATATTTAAAACTTGAAAACGGACATATGCACACTTTAAAATTTTATTTCAAGGGAAAATTCTTGTACACTGCGCAATATCACTTTTTTTATACTGCACTGCTACTGTTTTTCTGCTTTTCTCTGACTGCCAAAACATGGCCAATACTTTATGACATAGCATACGTGATCCATGATGTCCATCCTTCTAAAATCTCAATGTACTTTACATCAGTGCTGCCACCACAGAAGTGTCAATCATCTTTACCAAGGGCATTGACACAACCCCATACCCTGGCTTTTGAGCTTGTTACTGATACCACCCTGGATGAGCCTTTTCATCTTTGAGCACGTTATCCATTATTTAAAATCGGGAATACTGATTCATCTCTCCACAATACATTCCACAGTGTGATGGTCCATCCTAGAAGCCACAGAGCCTGGATATGGTTATGGTAAGGCTTCTTTTTTGCCCAATACATTTTAAGTGTCATTTTTTAACTCCTTACTGTAATGCTTGACAAAGGTCAAAGTAATCCCTTACTCATGTGGTTATATCAGTTATTGTTCAATGATGGTTCTTGAGGCAGTGCCATCTGATTAATCGGAGAACATGGGTGTTCAGTTTAGGCTTGTGCCCTTGCCCTTTATGCACTGAACTTCCTTCAGATTCCTTGAATCATTTAATTATATTATGCATTGCAGAGAGAGAAATAGGAAAATCAATTCAAATCTTTCTAAGGAAACTCTGTTTTTTTCATAAAGTGAACCATTGTTTTTAAAATTTCAATGATTGTCTTACACATTTGTTGACAAACTGGAGATCATCTGCCCATCATTGCTCCTCAAAGACAAAGCCTTTTGTGGATAATGCTTTTGTAACAAATCATGATTACAATCACCTCTTGACATTACCTATTTGAAATCTCATAATTATTTAGTTTTTTAAAACCTCATTACTAGCCCTAAATTAGCCATCCAGTTAAATAAAATCACCATTATAGTTATGCTTTTTTGGGTAATTCTGTCGTTTGTCATCACAGTGCTCTTTCCTAATGGCCATTTTGATGGTGTAGGTGTGCTTAGACAGTAGTGATGTGTCGGTCGTGACCGATCCGGCTCTAAGGGCCGGCTCTTTGAGACAAACGACAGGAGCCGGTTCCTGATTGTGAGCCGGTTTATATATTTTTTAATTTATTGTACATTCCGACACATTGCTGCTTATTGCACTTCTTGTTAGATGCTAACACATTTATTGCGTTGTACTTGTACCACGTGTAATGACAGAAAGAGCAATAAAAGTTAATGTAACATACATATATATATTATATATTATATATATAGATATATATATATATATATATATATATATATATAGAATAAATAAGAAATATATATATATATATATATATATATTATATATATATATAATATATATATATATATTTATATAATATCCACTCAGAGAGAATCTTTTCTAAAAAGGTCAGATCATAACAGAAAGGAGAAGCAGGGCTCACCAGGCCCCTCAAAGATGAGATCTTGGGTTTTTTTTTTTATGCCCAATCTTCATTAAAAAACTGTAACCTGATGCAGCTTTTCTTTTTTTACACATTTATAATTTAATTTTTTGTTGAGTGATGTTTGGTTGATGATGTCTTGTTCCCTGTAATAGTTGCAAATTTACAAATATTTACACATAGAGACCTGAGACAGATTGGACCTGTAATTGAAATGGGTCTTCGCCATTTTTGTAGTTTAGGTACTGTGTTCCATTGAGTATATAAATAAAAAACATATTAATAATAACAAATATTGGATATTATGTGTTTTTACATTAGTAATTCATTTTACACATAATTTGGTAATAAATTAAGCTACAAAAAATCTAAAGAGCCACTTGTGAGCCGAAAGAGCCGGCTCTTTTTAGTAAGCTGAGCCAAAGGAACCGGCTCTCTGAAAAGAGCCGAAATTCCCATCACTATTAGACAGTGGTCCCCGTTTATCGCCAAACCACCACACTTCTTCACTCCTACAGACATGGACAAGTGAGCTGCACCCAGGAAAAAATGTACTGTGAATTTTCATACTAAAACTGTGACTGTGACAGTTTTAATATGAAATTTCACACTTTGACCATGAAGTTCACAGTTCTACTATGAACTTTTGATTGTAATTTGGCCACTTCATGGTTCTACTTTGAAATTTCATAGTAAAACTGTAAACTTGGTTGACTATGAACTGACCAATAAATTATTTCACAGTTGTATTATGAATTTTGGTTGTAATTTGGCCACTTCATGGTTCTACTGCCAAATTTCACAGTACATTTTTTCCTGGCTGCTCTCCAATCCAATTAAAGCTTAATACAGTTTGTTCTTGTTCTTTCTTTTCTCTGCTTCTTATAAATTATATTAATAGTCTTGTAATTTTACAGCTGAGGAAGGACGGCACATTGGCACACGGTCACCACACAGCTCCAAAGAACTTCGGTTCGATCCCAAACTACTACTCCATCTGTGTGGACTTTGCATCCTCCACATGTAAGAGTGGTTTTACTCCAGGTGCTCCAGTTTCTTCCTACTTTCCAAAAACATTTGTTATTCTAATTAGTTGCCCCTAGTATGAGTATGTCTCACTATAGTTATGTTTCATGTGCTTCTGTCATGAATGGCCATAGATGCTGAAGGTTAACAAGCACGTTTTCACAAGCTCTTTAAGTAGCAGCTTCTTGGTGGCCAAACTGGCATAGTGATTAGGCCAGTAGCTAGCCACCTCCAGGCTATATCTGTTGCGTGTCACTGGAGTTTGGCTTGTTGAATAAAATACAAGTTTCCCTCTCTAGTTCGCCAAACAAATGCTCTCCATGAAATCAAAATTTTACAGTGTTAAATTATTCTTTCTTTTTTCACAGGGCAACGGTTCTGGACACCCCTACGATAATCATATGCAGTACCTACTTGGATTCATTTTGCCTCTAACCCTTCTCAGTATTACACTACGCCCTTATTTACATGCCCTATTTAGGAAAAGCAACAGTTATGTTATTAAAAAAAAAAAAACATATTAAAAAAGTCCAGCCACACTTCCCATGCCCATATATAGATCCGCGGCGACTCAGACAGAGTGGGGGAGAGAGAGAGAGCCGAATGTGGGACTAAATCGTTTCCCCCGTCATCATGTAAAACCAAACGAAAGCTTTTCCCTCACTGAGCCTTGCCCCCGTTAGCTAGTGGCGCAGATTGTCCATACGCGGAGAGGGAAAGTGCGACGCGCGCACATCAGCACCTCACAGCACTGGATGAGACGCGCACAGGTGAGCACTTTTATCCTCTTTAACCATCTAACAGCCTCTACCGACGGTCACCAGTTATTAATTTAGGTTCAGCTCAGAGATCAACACAAGTTTCAGTCATCATATGATCTCTTTAAGCACGAGCTGTTCGTTAAATGTGCTCTTTCTTCTGACCCGGTTTTCAGACTCCAGACAGATATTTGATCTTATCAGGTGCGCTTGGATCCCTGTCTGGATTACAATTTCTATAGATCCCTCACGCTCACTGTTCCATTAGCCTATTTGATCTAACTGGTCTGTTGGGTCACTTTGTGGTTCCTTTGATTTCCATTTCCATTGTATCACCTGTAGCCCTGTTTGAGATGTTGGGTGCTTAAGGATAGCTGACTGTGGGCGAGGGCAGACTTCCCTGCGCGTAACGTAAGACTGGCGGTTATTTTTTTCAGGATTAACAGTTCGCACCTTTTGTAGCTTTCTCTATTTTGTATTCTGTTATATTGCGCAAAACGACAATTATGTGTAGGTGGGACGAGCTCCACTGAAATCTAACCTGTTGCTCGGTTTCTAACTAGTAGCCTAAATATAATTTTGAGCGCACCTACGAATGAAAAGTGAAGGGGAAATAGTGGGATTCTTTAAAATGCTGGAAGTAAGGAGGTCTCGTTTTCTGTGTGACATAAAAAAGGATCACACCATAAAAGTGCAACAGAACAAGCCGTAATTTGTAAACGCTGGGATCAAACATTGCCAATATACTGAAGTAGGGTTTGGACTAGATTTCACAAATCTATGCAACTTTTCTTACAGAAGGAAATAAATAATTCATCACAAATCTTACATTTGATGTAAACATACAACATTAGGTCATGTTTGTTTGCATGTTCCAGGCAGTGCTCAATGAGTCATACTGCTCCTTACAGTTCTCTGTAGCTATGAATTTATATTCCTAAGCAGAAATCTGGCCACCCTTTGCTTCTATGTTTTGTTAATTTTCTAAATAATGAGTATTTTCTAAAAAATGAGTACAATGCACTGATTTTATGTGCTACATTTAAAACATTGAGTAAAATTTTTTTTATAAATAATCAAAAAAAATTGGCATATGCAACGATATGGGCATCCTGTCAGTCAATATGTAGTAACACCCCCTTTGCCAGAAAACGCAGCTTCCATATGTTACTTGTAGCAGCCAATGGTTTTTGTTTTCTTGTTTCATGAAATGGTTCTCACTATGCTTTGGATCCATCAGCTTTCCAGCTTCAGGCTCTTCACTGCCTGTGTAACACAGACTTCCAAGATTTGTTGATATTTATTAGAATCGTTCTCTCCATCCATCCAAAAACGGGAAAAACTGGAAACAGGGCAATTCACTTACATAGTCTTCTTGTACACAAATCATGAACAAATGTAAATGTTTGACCTAAAATTCAAACTAACACATGTGTAGGTGTTCAAAATCCTCCAAAATATATTCTGTCTTGCTTTTTCTTACAACATTAGTTCTTAGTTGGTAATCTGTCACAATCCTGACACAAAGTCTCATGTTTTGGCCTGGTCAGAGTCCAGATTTGGACCCTACTAATTGGTCTCACATTAAACATAGACTGGGGAACATTTTTCAACTACTCATCAATCCTTTCTATTGTACACATGACTAGGACAAAGGTGAATCAACCCAGGAAAAAATGTACTGTGAATTTTCATAGTAAAACTGTGAACTGCTTGACAGTTTTAATGTGAACTTTCAGAGTTTGACCATGAAGTTCACAGTTCTACTATGAATTTTTGATGGTAATTTGGCCACTTCATGGTTCTACTGTCAAATTTCACAGTACATTTTTTCCTGGGAAGTCAGTTTGAGACCTCACAAGAACACACAAATTTTATGTTGATCGTTTAAAAACCAAGTTCAGCAAATAATCATTAATGGTGCATCACAATTTGCAGAAATCATCCATATTTTAGTTCTTCACTGCAGAAGTTGGGTTGGATTACAAGGTTTTTAAAAAATCAATTTTTGTTTCAAACTTCTGTTTATGTAGAGATTAATATAACCAATGGATATACACTCACAAACCACTTTATTAGGTACATGTCCTTGTTTCTACACTCATTGTCCATTTGATCAGGTTCCACTTACCAAATAGATGCACTTTGTAGTTCTACAATTACAGACTGTAGTCCATCTGTTTCTCTGCATACCTTGTTAGTCTTCCTTTCTCTATACTCTAATTACCAGGACCAATACCCCAGATCAGGGACTATTTGGGTGGTGGATCATTCTCAGCACTGCAGTGTGTTAGTGTGTGTTTTGATGGTACGATTGGATCAGACACAGCAGTGCTGCTGGAGTTTTTAAACAGTGTGTTCACTCACTGTGCACTCTATTAGACATGTCTACCTTATTGCTCCACCTTGAAACTGTAAAGTCAGAGACAGTAGCTCATCTGTTGCTGCACAGTGTCAGTCATCCTCTAATCCTTTATCAGTGCTCACAGGATGCAGGTGACTAGACATTTTTGGTAGGGGGACTTTTTTCAGTTCAGCCGTGACACTGTGGTGTTTAAAAACTCTAGCAGCACTGCTGTGTCTGATCCACTCTTACCAGCACAACACACACTAACACACCACCACCACGTCAGTGTCACTGCAGTGCTGAGAACAATCCACCACCCAAATAGTACCTGATCTGTGGAGGGTCCTGACTATTAGAGAACAAAGTGAAGGGGATTAACAAAGTATGTGGTGAAACAGATGGACTACATTCTGTAATTGTAGACCTACACAGTGCATCTATATAATAAGTGCAACTGTAAAATGGGCAATGTGTAGAAACAAGGAGGTGTACCTAATAAAGTGATCAGTGAGTGTCACTAAAACTGTGACTTGTTATTGTCATTCTCATTTTTGACACTCATTTTGTCATCTTATCACATAAATGGGAACCTATGCCATTTGCTCTACGTAATTATTTATGAAAGTAGGGCTGTATAAATGACATGTTGATTGTAGGATCAAATTTAAAGCACAATACCATGCTATTTATATTTGGTTGTAATTAAAAGTCCATGTTCACTGGCCTTGATTTGAATTCGAGAAGTTTAAATCAAACAAAGCAGGACATAAAATTAATGTAAGAGTTTGAGACCACTAGGCCATGATGTTTCTTTACACAGATGTGTAGTTGCACAAAAGTGGAATCAGTACAAAATGTGCAGAATACTGTGATCTTACTCTAACCACCATTAGGACTTTAAACAAAGGAATGGAATACAGGAAGATCTTACCAGGACCTGTTCAGTAAGTAACAAAAATGTCTGTAATTTTTTTTCTTGTGCATTTAAAGAAAGTTTTGACAATCTTAGCTGAAGATGAAGTTGAGCAACTGAAGTGAATGTGTTTAATGTGTTTTAATCAATGAGGGCAAATCATTTATGTTTGATTTTCCTTCAAGGTGATAGCAACCATGGTGATAGCAACCAGTACTATACATTTCTAAAGTATCACTGCTATCGTTTAAATAATTAAAGTAGCATTAAACAACACAATTGTGTTCCTCTTAGGATTAGAGTTATACAGTGGTACTATGACCACCTCGGAACTCATCAAATTCAGTTCTCGACGCATTTTGACTAGAAAAATTTGTCTTGGTTCTTGTCATTTACTCTGAGTTCGGCACACTTTCTTAAACTTGTATGACTCGAGCTTTGTGACGCATTTTAGCCGAAAGGCGATTCATGATTCAAGATTCACAATTCAGTACACAGTGATTCAGGTTCACTTCCTTGCTCAGAGAAGATCTGCGCTATTGATGCTATGTTTTTCTTGATTTTTACATCTACAGTACTGTATTCTTAGTGCAAATAAGTCTCCACGGATCCTAAAACAGTTAGTTTATAAGAGCCAACTGAAAGGGAAACAAGAACTGAATGCTCCAGAACACAGGCTGCAGTTAGCTTTAGCAGCTATGCTTGTTCACCAATAGAGTAAGTGTTTTGCTATTACTTTTCACTTACAATCCATTATTAAATTACATGAGATTTTCAACACTTTATTATGAAATAACATTTGTGTTAATGATTTTGGCCAACTGTAGGTTAATGTGTTTTAAACATTAACTTACTGCTCATTGCTTAGCATAGGCTATGATACAGTACAGACTGCTCTACCAAACACTCATTAAACTCATCAGTTCATTATATATTTAACTTGTGATGGATTTGTCAGAACATATCCCCTTTGTAGATCAGGGAGCACCTGTACAACATGACTCCATTACTGCATATAATGCCTAACACAGTGTGAATTTTCTGGGTGTCTGGAATGGATTCATTTAATTTACATTTAAATGAATATATATACTGCCAATAAAATAATTCCAAAGTAATAATAATTTTGGAATATTATTCCAAAATCTATGCAGCTTTCATGCATGCAGTTAGGATTACAAAGCCTTGAATAAACTTGCTAATTATGGCAATTATTTTAGGCCTTAACAGTCAGGTTATTTATTTTCTGCAGAATGGATGCCATTTGTTTGTTGTATCTCTTAAAAATGAAACTTCATTTTCTATAATTTTTCAACACTGACTCTAACAACACACATATTTAACTCTTCATAATCACAATTGGTCAATCTTGGATAACTTTATTTTATTTTTACATTGTTTCTCCCATTACTGTCATTCGGTCCTGTTTCTGAGACTGAGATTTCAGCACAGTATTAGCAAATGCATAAAATGTAAACACATGGCATCCATAATAAACGTGTCAGAGCACTGAGCACATTCTAATGATTTTCCAAAAAATTTTTTTTTACAATAAACAAATAACATTTTAAATGTCCTGGGGACAGAAATGGAACCGATTTTGTGGAATTGCTCTTATTTAATACTGCATCGGCACCAATGGGTCTTCACGACAGGAGCAAGGTTACATCCATAGTCAGACCCATTCATACTGGGCCAATTTAGAGCAACCAGTTAACCAGTTAGCGCATGACTTTGGAATATGGGAGGAAACCAGAGTACACGGGGTAAACCCCTGTCCTCACAGACGGAGTCCCAGGTTGAACTTGTCAATCCTACACTAAAATATGAAATCTAACCTAATTGAAGTAGGGACTGTGATGGTGCAGTTGTTAAGGTACTGGACAATGGACCAGAAGAGTCCCAGCACTAAATGATTAAATGTTAATGATGTACCTTTTATTCAAAGATTACGTTTCCCCCCACAAAGTCACAAGTCTCAATTACTGGCACATGGCACATCGGGCAGTGTTTGGTAATAAAGACATGTTCTACATAAAATGCACTTGAATTTTCACACATTACAGAAATCAATTTTTCCAAAACTCAATATTATGAAGCTTTTTTAATAATAATAGCTCAACATTTTTTAATAATAAAAACTCAACATTTCTGTGGGTTCTGGATTACAAATTTTGCAGCAAAACTGAAAGATTTGACCAATAAACTACAGAAATACGGGCAGCCGTGGATTAAATCTGTGGAAACTACACGTGTCAATTTTTTTAGCCTGTGTGGATGAATGTTCAGAAGCTTATTTCCTATGAGACACTGTGTCAATGGTGTTACAGCAAACCACAGGGAATAGGTGGAATAATATTTAGAGGACAGGTAAACATTTTCTTGAAAGCTGAAGAATGTGAGTGGGTGGAATGACTGAAATTGTCCAGACTGGATCTGACTGCAGTCGTAAATGAAAACTGGGTGGACCCCCTCAAACCTGGCTCTGCATGACTTGCTGGATGATTGGCAGAGAAACTACACAGATCTCTGCAAAAGGTTAAAACCTCTATTAGTTTCACTTCACTTTCTTTGGCTCCTAGAGCACAGAATAATAGATTACGAAGAGAGGGTGAGTTCTTATATTCAGACTTGAACTTAGACGATGCGATTAACCTAAAATTAAACACAGCCATTAGGAATTACATATTTAATGGGTATGTTGTTTATTTTACATAATTTTGAGTGTGTGAAGTTATAAAGAGACACTGGGACACTTAAGAGAGGCCCGTAGATAAAACAAATACTAGAGATGTAGAAAGAAACCATGCAGACAAGGGCAAAACAGGCAAACTCAACATAGGTGGAGCCCAGGCCATGCCTGATTGGCGATAAATCTGGCAACCGGCAGGCCAAGGAAGTGTTACAGTCTGGCCAAAACAACCCTTGCTGTGCTTGGGTGACCATTATCCTGCTGAAAAAGTTGGAAGCTCTGCCGTGAAGGGCAACACACGTGACCACAGGATGTCCTGTACATATCACTGAGTTGTTAGTGTCCCTCGTATCACTACTAGGAATGACCAGCTGTTGTATGCAATGGCTCCCCAGATCATCACAACCGCAGTTGGGGCAGTATGTTGCGCCACAACAAAGGCAGGATTGAAGCGCTCACCGCGAGGCCTGTATTTCGTCGCTAAAGACGATACGATCCCAGTTCATAGCAGTCAAGGCTTCTTGTTCTCGTGACACGACTGCAAGCTAAGGCAAATGGTGGCTGGCTGTCAATGGCAGGAAATGTAATGGGTGCCGTGGCAACAAATTTCCTTCTGCTATGCACCTGAAGATGGTCAGGGCAGAGACAGGGGTGTGAAGTGAAGGTGCCACCTGTGTCTGGATGGTGGGCCATGAAACTGTGGGAGCTACTCATGCTTGTCAGTGGGTCAAATGATCCTCTCTACTGATAGTTTGTCTGGGCTGTAAGGAGCTTGTTTACTATGTGTGCGTGCACTCACAGAACCACTCTCCCAACACGACCTAACAGCTAGGTCAGAACGCCCTAGATGGCCGACAATTTGTTGAAACAGCCATCCTGCTTCTCTCTATACTGTGATGCATCCCCTCTCAAAGTCTGTTAACTGGGCAAAATGTCTTCGAGTGTGTCATAGAGGCATGTCTATCAGTCAACGAGCTCTCACCTCTGTTCCTCAGTAGCCTCTGAGAGCCTTTTTATAGGGCAGCGTGTTAAGCACTTTTATGCTTTCTTGTGGCAAGACTAAGTGTCTAATCAGACCACACCTGTAATCATTTACTTATCTGCCTAGGCCATAACTGCATGCCAGGTTTTGCAGCAAGCCAACTTTTCTATCTGGGTGCTTTATTTTTTGTCAGTGAATGCATTTCAAAAATAAAGTCTCAGTTTTAAATAACTGTGCAGTTCACTAGAACCTGTTCATCCTTTTTTTCAGGGAACAGTACTTAATACAAATAAGTCATTAATTATCAGCTTATGTTACTAATAATTAATATCTGAGAATATCGCCTTAGAATGAAAGAAATGCGCCAATGCAATTATCTCCCTTGCTGCACAGATAAAAAATCAATTATGTAGTGCTTTAAAAAGATGGCAGCTCCTGTGGCTTGGAGGTGAGCTGCTGGAAACAGCACTTCCTGACAACCTGTTTTGGAATCCTGGGCTTAGCTCACAATGATGATGGCCATGAGGTGCGATTACAAACCTTGAACCATATAACAGGCAGCAGCAGAGCATGGCTCAATGTTGGTGTCAGAGTACCACATCTTAGTGACAATAACACAAAACCTTAACTGCACAAAAGGAAGGATATATATATATATATATATATATATATATATATATATATATATATATATATATATATGATATTATAGATATATATATATATAATATATATATATATATATATGAACGAATTTTGGAAGCAGGTACCCGGGTTGAGTTGGTTGGTTCTGGGTTGTTCTCCGAGCTTGGCAATTGTATTTGCAAAACGTTTCGCCAATCGAGGAAGACATCATCAGTGTGGTTGTAGGTGCTGTTTTTCTTCTGAAACTTGCGTTGTTATAGATCATTGGTAACGTCGAGTTGTTTTTGATACAAATTTGCGTCATGGAAGCAGCTGATTGGTTGGCTGATCAAAAAATAGTGCGTCGTGGTCTGACGGGGCCGTTGTGGTTTTGGGCATTGGGGGGCGAATTGGGCGAGTGATTGGTTGAAGGGAAGTTCTGCGTTTGGTCTGAATTGGGAGATTGTGATTGGTTGAAGGGATTGTTTCTGAGTTGTGGTCAGAATTGGGCGGATTGTGATTGGTCGAGAGGAATGTTTCTGCGTTGTGGTCTGCGTTCCTGGCTGTTTTGTCTTCTCATTTCCCGGAGCCTGAGGGGTTTTGATAGATTGGATCAATGTCAATGTGTTTTGTTTATCGATGTTTTGGTAGAAAACCAAGCTTCAAGGAATTCTCTTTCATTCCTCGTTCTTGCTCCCGTGACGATCTCTGCTGTATCCCAGTTGAACTTGCTTGTGTCCTTCTTGGTCTTCGTGTACTGAGAGTAGGGAGAGTGGATCGTGTCTTCTAGTGGCTACTGATGTTCATGTAATCTGGTCGATAATTTTCTTCCTGTTTGGCACACGTAGTTTTTCTCACAGTCCCCCTGCATTGGATTTTATAGATGACGTTTGTTTCTTTCCTCTTTTCCTTTTTCCTCTTTTACTGGTTGTTCTTTTGGTTTTGACAGCATGGTCCTTATGGTCTTGGTTGTTTGTGTGCCACTGTGATTCCACGTTGACGTAATAAACCCGCGCTGCCATCTCTGAGATGTTTTCGAGGGACACTAACAACTCAGTTTATTTGTGCAGGAATCCTGTGGTCACATGTGTTGCCTCACATGGCAAGACTTCCCGCTGGCATTTTTCAGCAGGATATGCTCACCCCCACACAGGCAGGGTTTTCCCAGGAACACACATATGAAGTTTTTGTTCGATTCCAACAACTCTGTCTTGATGAGTTTTTTGGTAAATGAGTGTATATAAATTCGTGGACCCTACCACCACTATTTTTGTTATTTTTATTCAATAATTGAACCTTATTAATCTTACCTTACCTTTTAATGATCTCAGTCCAAGTTCCTATACAGATTTCTAGCCTGAACCTGTGCTTTGGAAAGTGAACTAAAAATGCATGTCTAGCTGCATTTCTGCAATTTCCTTTGTGATTGTGCTGGTGGTAGACCTTAAGGTCCACTATTTCTCTTTTCTTTGCCTTGTGTTTAGATGGACTGCCTTTGGCTTGTTGATCGATCTCCAAAGTAAAGCATATAATGGTCTATAATGGTTGATGTTAGTGCTGATTATGGTTATAGATTGTCAATGCGAAAATACCCAGTGAGGACTTAACATGGCACAAATCCTCTCATGGCAATCCAGAACTTTTATCACAGCCTGAGGGATTATGGACTTTATCTGTTATAGATCTTAATGATAACACCTGTGAATTCCAGGGGATTTCTTGCACTACATGAGCGAGTCTGTGCTTTCTAGCAAAAATGCACTGGTTGATATAAGAGACTGCTCATATACATTAGTGTCCTGATTACACACTATGATTTGCCTTGTGTATTCTGATAAATACAGTTATATAAACAGTGTGGGCATTTATTCCAAATCAGCATTACCTCTATTAATAAATTGACAGGTAGAGCTTCCCAGTGTATCACTACATTACAAATCATCTTGGAATCTCAAAGAAAAAACATACAGTGTGTCCCCTCACTCTAGGCAAAGAATATCAGCCGTTCGACTGTACTCCTGAGTCCTTGTAGGAGCTTTTGTGTGGTTTGATTAAGGTGTTGTGTATTCATGAACTGATTTGATTGGGTTACATGATGAGTGGCTGAAAGATTAAAATGTTTGCCTGTCCTATTTTCCTTTACCCATCCTGCTGCTGACCTTCTTGTGCCACTTTTCCCTAGCTCATAATTAAAAAAGCTCCTTGACATTTTGGCAATTTTCCTAATTTTGGAAACACTGGTTTGATTCACGCTCAGTGCTTATCCTGGCAGTTCTGAGATAGAGAGAATTGGCATACGCAACAATCAGGCAGCCCACTGTCATAAATAATTGGTATAAAATGACATGCCTGTTGAAAAAAGCTTAACAAATGTTGAAAATACAGAAAGAGCTGAGCAGTGGAATACGCAGAGAGTAGGCAGGCATTTCCAGCTTAAAAGAGGTGCAACACAGTGTAACAAGAATGTTTAGGGTTTAACAAAAACACAGTTGTGGAATTTAATTGATGCACTGAATCTGTGATCATGCCAGGATTTGCCTGCTCACTGTTCTCTTGAACAGCGTGTTGATTATTTTTGTATCTTCAAAGATAAATGGCGAATGGAAAAGACTCACTGTGTGAAAGGTCTCCTACTTTGGGTGTCACGTCTTGTCAGGAAGTATTTGTCTCAGTGTGTAAACCCATAAGGCAGGAGAAAAATGTGCAGCTGACTCCATGGTGTCAGTCCAATAAAGGGATTATGCAGAAACCTTGTCTGATTTTATCTGACAAGGACCAGTAGGTTAATCCAGCAGTATCATTGAGCAAGATGGCAGTGGGTGGATTTTCCAACATGATGGACTACGTCTAATTTACCAGCCCATGACACATACCAGATTTATTACTGTGAAAGAAGATTTGAAAATAGTGCCAATTAGAAAGCTGCTGAATTATGAAGTGGAGACTTTCACTATGGAGCATGTGCAACAGACTTTGTATTGTGAGGAAATACTAGTCAAGATCTACTGCTAATCCCTGTCTGTTTAACTAGGTAGGCTATACTGATATAACAGCATGAAGGAGGGTCTTTGTGGATTCCTCTGTACCTGCGTTTGGCTCAGCCGTTACCATAGAGACCCCTCTATCCTTAGCAGATGAGGCTGGGGCTGCCTCGCTGTCTCTCACAGGAGCTACTCTGTTAAGCAAGACTGTCATTCATGGCCCTAGAGCGTATGTGTGTGTGCTTACAGGGGGACATGGGGTTGTTGACGCCTCTGTTCATGTGCTTGTTTTAGTGCCAACACTCCTCCCAACACTTCCTTGGCAGTTAGTACCATGTGGTGGGTGGCATGACAGCTTTCATGAGGGCTGATGGCTTAGACAGAATGACACCCGGTCTGGATTGAGTGGCATTTAATTGAAACCGGCTCTATAGAGGCAGCTGCTTACTGCTCCTCTGATAATTGGCACCGGTAACTGCCGTAAGTGAGGAAATACAATGTCTAAGCAGCATTTGTCTGCTTGTCTCCCTGTCTCGCTATCTGTATTTCTCTCACAGCTAGATACTTCTGTCTAACAGTGTAGAGAGACCTATTAGGAGGAGCAAACTCTCGGGGAGCCTGACCTTTCTTAATGCGTGTCCAGTTCTATTAAGGTAGTGCGAAGTACTTAACAGTTGACTTAATGGCACCAGGATGGCCAAAGCTTAAACTCTCAAGTTCTGTTTCTCCTCTGGCAGTGACTTCTTTCAGTTCCATGTTGTTTTTAAGACTATATAAATTAAGTTAGTGTTGGAAAGGTTTGGAGTTGTAGCAGTTACAGAATGCAGTATAATAACATTGTAATATCTGTAATATTGACCCAGTATTACATATAATCTTTACTGAGCTGTATCACCCATACCAATGTTTCTTTTAAAGTTGCTTGTCAAATGCTGGTTTAAACTCAGAAAAAGGAATTACACACCATAAAAAGTAGGTGAGATTAAGCAGTGGTAGCACAGAAGTTAATGTGCTAGATTGAACCAGAAAGTTGAGGGTTCAAACCACATTACTCAAGCTACCACTGTTGGGCCCTTGAGCTTTGCTCTTTACGTGCAACTGCTCATCTCAGTTGTAAGTCGCTCTGGATAAAGGAGTCTTTTAAAAAATGTCATGTCATGCAAAATGATTGTTGTTTGTTTTACTCTTAATAGTTTAATTACTTTAGCACCAGATTTTTGTGTGACAAGCAAGATCACACTGGACTTGCTTTGTTTAGTCATATTAAAGAGTTTTAAATGATTGCGTAATAGTAATTTTTAATGCTTTTTCACAATTATGCTAAAATAACAAGTCTGATATAAGGGACTGTGTACAACCAGACTGGGATGAGGGAGTGTCTATAAAAGACTGATATAAAGGAGTGTCTGTAATGAAACTGATCAAATGTAGTATCTATAACACGGCTGATATGAGAGCGTGTCTATAACAAGACTGATTTGAGAGAGTGTCGATAGCAAGACTGATATGAGAGTGTCCATAACAAGACTGCCATGAGAGCGTGTTTACAAAAAGGCTGACATGAAAGAGTGTCTATAATATGATTGATATGAGAGAGTGTCTATAACAAGACTGATATGGGAGAGTGTCTAAAACAAGAATAATATGAGAGAGTGTCCATAACAAGACTAGTAAGGGAGAGTGTCTATAGCAAGACTGACATGACAGAGTGCCAGTATCAAGGCTGACATGAGAGAGTGTCTATAACAAGACTAATATGGGAGCGTGTCTATAACACGACTGACATGAGAGAGTGCCACTAACAGGACTGATATGGGAGAGTGTCTATAACAAAACTGATATGGGAGAGTGTCTATAGCAAGGCTGACATTAGAGAGTGTCTAAAACAAGACTGGTATGGCAGATTGTCTATAACAAGACTGATATGAGAGAGTGTCTTTAAGAAAACTAATATAGGAGAGTGTCTAAAATAAGGCTGACATGGGAACTGACATGAAGTAGTGTTGTAGTAAGACTAGAATGGGGTATATATAACAAGACTGATTTGAGAGAGTGTCGATAGCAAGACTGATATGAGAGTGTCCATAACAAGGCTGCCATGAGAGCGTGTTTACAACAAGGCTGACATGAAAGAGTGTCTTTAATATGATTGATATGAGAGAGTGCCACTAACAGGACTGATATGGGAGAGTGTCTATAACAAGACTAATATAGTAGAGGGTCTATAACAAGACTGATATGGGAGGGTGTCTATAACAAGACTGATGGAAGTGTATAAAACAAGACTGATATGAGAGAGTGTCTTTAAGAAAACTAATATAGGAGAGTGTCTAAAATAAGGCTGATATGGGAGGGTGTCTATAGCAAGGCTGACATTAGAGAGTGTCTAAAACAAGACTGGTATAGCAGAGTGTCTATAACAAGACTGATATGGGAGGGTGTCTATAACAAGACTGATGGAAGTGTATAAAACAAGACTGATATGAGAGAGTGTCTTTAAGAAAACTAATATAGGAGAGTGTCTAAAATAAGGCTGATATGGGAGGGTGTCTATAACAAGACTGATGGAAGTGTATAAAACAAGACTGAGATGAGAGAGTCTCTGGACTAAGCGGAGAGAGTGTTTATAACAACTGACATGAAGTAGTGTTGTAGTAAGACTAGAATGGGGTATATATAACAAGACTGACAGGAGTGTCTACAAGAAGACATATGTAATAGGCATCGGGCTCCCGGCACTAGTGGCTGGTGTCGACTAATTTTTTGGCCTTGGCATGCTTGGTGCGATGGCGCATGCGGCAGCGCTCATTTAGCGCTGATTGTGCGATCAGCGACTCCTGCTGGCTCGTGTATTTAAGAGCTCGCTCGAGTCCAGTCAGGTGTCACATCCTTGCATTGTTGGAGACCTCACCCTTCTCATTTTGCGTGCCGCCGCTTCCGCCTTTGACTTATTGTTGTTTTGGAAATTGGTAACTGGTGGTTTGTAGACCGCCACTAAAAGTACTCTGAAAGGATGCTCTGCTGCATATTCAGCCTCGTCCTTTCTTGCCGCGTCTATATCCCACTGCTGAAGCCGTGGGAGAACCGTGATACGCCTTCGCGGTGCTCTGCTCAGGTTCCGCTGCTCTACGCAGACCCGCTTACGCCATTTGCATAAAGCTCAGTATGTTACGCTGAGAGCTGTCGGCTTTCTTTTCTTTATTTATTTTTTGTTTTCGCCCCCCAACCCCAGCGCTTTTGAAGCATGCTAGTGGCTTGGTTTCTCCATAAAGGAGTTGTTCTGCTTTTGAGTCCACTGTGTGGTGTTTGTTTCTGTCCATTTTGTTTCCTTTTCAGCTCACATCTGATCAGCCCTCTCATTGCGAGACGCTAGAGCTCTGGATGCTGACGTCAGCGATCAGTGTTCAATTCCCAGCTGTCACCCTTGATTCAGGGACAGCATTATTTTTCTTTTGTGTGTGAGTGTGAGAATACCCCCACACACACCACTTTATGATTTTCTGTATGTTTTGGTTCACCATTTCCATCTGGAGCTAACTGCATTTGGGTCCTAAAAAGCCTTTTTATTTTTGGTTAAACATGATTCCCCAGTTTTTCTTATAAGCAAACCGTAACCATGCGAGAGTTTCTATAAGAAGACTGATATAATAGAGTTTCTATAACATGAGAAGGTGTCTATAACATGACTGATATGGAAGAGTGTCTATAACAACACTGACATAAGGAAGTGTCTAAAACAAGACTGAGATGAGAGAGTGTCTGGACTGAGAGGAGAGCGTGTTTATAACAAGATTGAGATGAAGGGGTGTTGTATTAAGATTAGAATGAGGTGTCAATATCAAGACTGACATGAAAGAATGTCTATAGGAAGACTGGTATGAGAGAGTTTCTACCACGAGACTGAGAAGGGGAGAGCATCTATATCAAGACTGAGATGAAGGGGTGTTGTAGTAAGATTAGAATGGGGTGTCTATGACAAGGCTGACATGAGGAGTGTCTATAAGAAGACTGACATGAGCAATTGCCAATAGCAAGACAATATGAAGACTGGTATGACAGAGTGTTGGAGGAAGACTAACATGGAGGTGTCTGTATACAAGACTGACTTGAGAGAGTGTCTATAACAAGACTAATATAAGGAGTATCTATGAGTATCTATAACAAAACTGACATAAGGGAGTGTCTATAACAAGACTGACAGAGGGAGTGTTGTAAAAAAATGGGGTGTCTATAACATGACTGAAGAGAGTGTGTCAATAATTGGATTTATTGACTTGGATTTTGTAAGAGAGTCTATAACAAACCTTACCCAAGGTAGCATCTGCAGCAAGATGGATACGAGTTTCTATAACAAAACTGAGATGTGAGTGTTTATAACAAGGCTTACATGAGACAGTGTCTATAAAAAAGACTGATATGAGAGTTTTTGTAAAAAGACAAACAAAAACACAGCCATGATTAGTGCAAAAACAGGTCAGTTAAGGAAGCATCTATCTGCCAGGACCCGTGTGCCATGTGATCTTATATGTCATCATGTAGTTTTGTTTTGGTACAATCCACTAGAGCATTAGCTGAAAATTGGAGCCCAAAAGCACTCAAAACTTTAGTTACAATTTCAGAGAAAATGCTAAATCCAGTATGTGTGGAAAGCTTATCTGTTGTAAAGAACATTTCACCCTTAAAATGGCACTAGCACCAGCATGAAAAGCTTCGGCATTGTACCGTGTTTGACTGACTGCGATCTCCTACCGCAAGTGCTGCTTTATCAGGGACAGTCTAAAATGCTTAAAGTGACGAAAACTTAACGTGGCATAATGTACTCAAACAATGATCTAGGTCAAACATCTCTCATCCTGCTTGATCAAACAGGAAAGTAATCATTTTTACATTAAGCCTTTTTCTTCCCATTTAAACCCATTTTACTTATCATGTTTGTCATTTCAGCACTAGAGAGTACTTATCACCAGTAGTAATTGAGAGAAGCTTAATGTACCTAAGGTGCTACTTTAGAACATTAAGCCACTTTAAACATTTTACATATAATAGGTTTTAATGGGAAGAATAAGCTTAATGTAAAGTGATTACTTTTGAAGTTTAAGTATAAAAAATAAATATATTCTTTATACCTAAATATCTGGCATATTTTTTTCTCCATTTTTCAGCCGAAAATTGGAATTGATAAGAAGAATCGGGATCAGAATCGATAAAATGCAAACGATACCCAAGCCCACGATGGATTGTCTGTAACAAGACTGAGATAAGAGAGTGTATTCTATAAAATACTAGAATGCAGTGTCTATAACAAGGCTTATATGACGGAGTGTCTATAAGAAGACTGGTATGAGAAGTTGCCTATAGCAAGACTATGAGTGAGTGTGTATAACAAGAGAGATGTGAGGGAGTTTCGATAAGAAGACTGATATGAGAGAGTGTTGGAAGAAGACTAACATGGAGGAGTCTATATACAGGACCACCATGAGACAGTGTCTATAACATGACTAATATAGGGAGTATCTATAACAAAACTGATGTAAGCGTGTCTATAACAAGACTGACACAAGTGAGTGTTGGAATAAGACTAGAATGCAGTGTCTATAACAAGACTGGTATGAGTGTGTGCCAATAGCAAGATTGATAGAGTCTATAGCAAAACCTCAATAACAAGATGGATATGTGTTTATATATCACAACTGAGATAAGTGAGTGTTTATAACAAGACTTATATGACTGACATAATTCAGTGTCTAGGACAAGATAATATCCTCATATTATTTTGTTCTAGACACTGAATTATGCCAGTCTTGTTACAGGCACTCTCTCATGTAAGTCTTTGTAAAAATATTTTTCGTAAAAACAAGATGTGAGAAAGTGGCCATAGCACACTGAAATAAAGGAGTGTCTATAACAAACCTGAGATGAGAGAGCATTTGTAACAGGTCTACCATGGGTGAGTGTCTATAACAAGACTGATAGTGAGTGTCTATAACAACTGCAATGTTTATAACAAGACTAACATTTCGAAGTGTCTATAACGACTGAGATGATGGAATGTTATTATTTGTTATTTGTAAGAGAAAGACAATAAACACAATCTATGTTGCTCTTAATAGTACATTGCTGGATGCAGATGCTCAGTTTACAACCATACTGGTGTATAGACAAGAAGGTCAGAATGAACTCCTGCATATATAATGCAGATACATTTTTTTCTCATTTGTCAGAATGTACATAAATGTGATATTACGTCCAGACAGTGCATTGCATTTAGACCAGTGTACTAACTGAGAATTTGAGGAAAATGTACAATAGTAATAAAGTAATATTACAATAGTAAAATAGTAATAATAATATGGTAAAATTGGTGGGGAAAAAAAGAAAAACCCAGCTTTATAGAAATGTAAATTTTTGTACTTGGTTTTTATAGTGCGCTTTGAAGAGATCCATCTGAAATATTGCAGATTTAAAATGTTCTCAGTATGACTGCAGTCTTTTGTGAAAATCTGAAAAAAATAGAAATTGTTTTTGAATGCACTCCTAAATGTTTTTTTTTTCTTGTTGCACAGTCTTCAGTAGATGAAGCATGTGCAGGCTTCAGAGCTCCTCCCCTTAACCTTTAGAGGTTTAACAAAAGAGCACTGACTGTCAGTTTTCTGAAAGGGGTGTTTGTGTGTCTATTTGAGATGTCTTGATTAGTCAAAACCCTTCTCATCGTAATTGTCGTCTTCTCCCTTTTCTGTCTCCTTACAACGTTTAATTTTGGTCTTTCTTCTCTTCGTTACTTTGCCCTGTCATAGACTGGAAGAAACTCTGATCTTCACAGGAAAATCATACACACAAAGTTACAAAGTAATTACAAATCTGTATATGTCAAACTGCATCTTTCTGCAAAGAGGTTGGTCAGAAATGTAGAAGAGTAATGGAGGTTGTGCGTAATTGCAGCTCTTGATATCACACCACTGACCGCTCGCTGTGGTGCAGACAAATGTGCCTGGCCCATACGCATCAATTAACACCAGACAGGATCTGCTCGAGCTTCACACAGTACGCATGCAAAAATGGCTGCGGGCCATCATTACGGTAATTATTCATTATTCATTACACTCATCATGTGTGCAGTCAAAGGTTGGCCAGCGAGGAGAACTTTGAGTTAATCGCTTTTGTGTCCCTTTAGTTCAGAGGAAAAAAGGTATGCAGCCTATAAAGCTGCTGCAAGAATAACTCTGTGTCTGCCACAGGTGGTGAATGAGCAATGTCGACACTGCTGGATCTAAAAAGCAGTGTGCTGAGGCAGGTGCAGAGAAGCCAGTCCCTGAGGACCAGAAGGGAGCCTCCGCCAATGGCCACTAGCCCTCCCACCCTCCTACACTCCTCTGACAGGACCGTGCTCGGGTGAGTCCACCGCTTACACATCTATACAGAAATGCCAGTGGAGAATCCCTCAGTTCAACAAAACAGTTCCTATGATGGTTTATGTTGATGGTTTTACTGTATTTACAACCCCCCCATTCCATGCCAATTAAAACAGATGGCAGCATGACTGTCTGTGAGTAGGCCAGTGATTCAGGGACCTTGCAAGACGCCCACTGTGGCTGCAATGTATTCATGCTTGGGAAGTGACTCAATCTTAACACCTCACTTTCCCACATTTCAGATGAACTGGTGTTTTGAATATCTCACAGAGAAGGGCTATTGTGTGGATTAAGTAACAATCACGTTTGCAGCTTATTAAGGATGAGGTTGAGATAGTGAGAAGAATTGGCTCTTTCATGTTCAGATCATTTCTAGACACCACAGATGGAGGAGAGAACAAAACGGGTGGCCCAGGGTGACAGCGATAATGTTGGGTTTGCATGCTGGTTGCTACTGAAGAAATGGAACCTGTTTGAGAAATCACATTTAATGTTGCTCTCCCCATGGAGACACATCGCCATTACCATTTAAAGCATCGAAGTCCATTATAAAATGCAATATAGCGCATGCATCACTTCAGGTATAAGGACATTTTAGTCAAATTGAAAATGTCTCTATTTTCAATCAGACTTCGGACTGGTTGTACTCTTCCAAGAGCAATTCTGTTGAGGGAGAGCAATTAATTGGGCATGCACAGTTGGAGTTAAACAAAACTGTTGTTGTTCTTGTTTTCCAGCCACTGTCTCGCTTCCTCCTTGATTTGATTTGTTTTCAAACACTGATGCCACAAATAAAAGTAAGGGAAAATTAACCTTGGGGTTTCTATGGCAACCAAAACATCCCTGTTTGTTGCAGGTGCTCATAAAACATGAACAGTGTTGTTTTTGATGAGCTCATGTCGTCCGTCTTGTAGAGGTAATAAGCCAGCTATGTGTACCTGGAAAAAATGTTTTGTGCTAACCAAATTATACTTTCATTTACATTGCTGGCATGCCCTAAATCCATGGCAAATAAAATGTCTTTTACTGAGTGTGACATCTGTTCCTTGGTGCATTTCCCTTTGTTGCATACACAATCAATTTTATGCTCCTTTTCCAAAACATTGCCATAGCAAAACGACTGTCTTTGTATAGATTATTGTTGAAATATGTGCCTGTTTCTTTCTTATTCTATAAATGCAAGAACCTATTCATTGGATTCATTGGCCATTAAGGTTAGCCATTAAGGCGCTCAAAGTGCAAACTCAGGTATTCCTGTATAACCAGTTTGCCTTTGGAGTGTATGTGCCAAAAGACTGACTGTGGAGTGTAAGGAAACTGATATCACCAAATCACTTTCAGCAAGATATTTGTTTCCATCAGTGCCAGTGAAAACGAATGGCCCTGACCCAGACGTGTGCCCATTAGCATTATGCTAATAAGAGCTAGGCTGATCAGAGCCTCGATGAGGTCTGGCATCTATGTTTAGAAATGAATATATGTGTTATATTGCCCACCAGCAGGGAGTGCCGTGGCAATATCATGAAAGTGATGCAGGAAAGCATCTTGTTCATTATCTATTTTCAGAGACCTTTTTTCCTTGTTGAAGTTTTGCTTTGATCATGACGTGCAGCTTTATGAGGATGCATGCAGACAGCAAATTGCTCACCTGGAGACCCCAACAGGGCAATTTGTCATTATTTTTTAGTGGCTTGGGGGCTTGAAACCTCTGATGATTCTAGAGCTGTATTATTTATAACAAGTGCACATAGTGGGCCTATTGCCCTGTTCATGCATAAAATCCAGGAAATTAGTGACTGATATTTATTAGTGGTTCTCCAGATTTGTGTGTATCATTATCATAAAAGACTTATTACAGTTGATGTGATGTTTATTTTATCAGCTGCATCTTCTCTCTACTTAACACTGTGATACTGGGGTGATTCTTGGATGACTGGCTCATTTGAAAATTGATGTTTTGAGCATAAGTGTTTATTTGATGAAATAGTTCATAGTAATCAGCTCCAGTTCTGAATCACTCAACTTTGTAGCTATTTCTCATCTACTTACATTGTCTTTAAGCTCCTCCTTTTGTCAATTCACTGTGCTATTCTTTTGCATCAGCATATGGTAAATACATGGGAGATATTTTAAGGTATTAACCTTTTAAATAGATATGTCATTGTAGTAATATTGATAAAGATGCACTGACTTCAGACACAGTCCAGGGATGTGCAAATTTGGACTTTTATTCTATAACTGTAGTTTCTCATATTTCTCATATGTGCTGGTTGTATCGAAAGTCTTCAGTGTTTCTGTTTATTTTTTTATATATCTATATAGTTATTAGTAATGGTTCATGTGCCCCTAACTGCAGTTTAGCCAAATAGCTTTTAATAATAACTGTTGTGTCTTTTTATTAGATCCTAAAATAGCAAGCAATCATTCTTAAGTAGTGCATGCTTGATGAATTAGGATGCTCAGATTAGTGGTTCTCCTGAACAAACCTAATTACCAATATTATTAATAAAACCAATATTCCCACTGCTCCTGTGAATGCACAAAATGGAATAAAGACCAGGGTAGGTGTTATAGAAAACTGTTAAATTAATAAGCGATGTATGCATTTGAGATTAATTTCTTAGACCTCTGGGTTGGCCAGTAAGTGTCACATTAATAACCATATAACTACCATATTATAAGTATATGAACATTCTTGGGAAAGTACATTCTCAGATCTCTGGTGTACTAGAGAAAAGGATGATGAAGGAAAATGTTAGTATTTTATGATCTTAGCAGAAATGAAGATGATGTAGAGTGCTGACTGAGTTGAGCACAATAAATTAGTGCAGAGTGAAGCATGTCCTGGAAATGAATTCAATCTACAGTCGATTTCCTCTCGTGTAGACAGGCACTACCTTAATATTCTATAATAACCTACAGAAATTATTTAAATCCAAATGTTGCCCACCTCTGAGAATTTTTATTTTGTACTTAACATTTAATAATGGAAATAACACGTGGACTCCTAAATGTAAATATCTGTTTGGCGCTCTGTCTAAAGCCGAGCACCGCCCATTAGCCGTTATATTCACTGTGTGCACATGTCCATGATCGCACATGTTACCTTCTCATTTCATACACAGTCTCATACATGTACTGAATAATCAAAATAAATAATGCTGAAATAATAAAATATAAATTGCCTTATGGGGAGAGTCAGTTTCCTAGCAACATGAAGGGGGCTGCAATCCAAGGTGTGTGTGTGTGTGTGTGTGTGTGTGTGTGCACGTGTGTGCGTACACGTGTGTGTAAATGACTAAAATGAAGAGGCTAAATATTTGCTTTAGGTTACTGTGATTAAGGTAGGTGTAGAATTCATTAGCTGCATTAATACGATGTCACTGCAAAGTGTCCTTAATGATAGAAAGACAAGCTGTGTGTGTGTGTGTGTGTGTGTGGGGTCAGTTCTGTGTATTGGTGTGTACAAAATAGCAGCAATAATCCATATTTTTTGAGTGTAATCACTTGTAAAGGTCATGAAGCTCTACTCAATATCTCTAAAGAAAGTAGGGTGAAGCCAAGCTGTAGATTTAATGAGTATTCTGTGCTGACAGGCTACACAATTGTAATAAAAGAAAAGAGAGGCATATGCTTTATTGAAGGACTTAGAATAAGGATGAAGTTTTTAAAGTTGTTATTGCACACTTTGGCGAGATGGTGTCTGTGGACTGCCATGTGGAGAAAAGTTTGATTATATGGTAGTCTGAAGTACATAATGAGGTCCCTCAAAACGACTGTGGGAAAAGCATTTAACAGTAAAACGCTCAATACACTTGAAAAACTTACAATTGCTCCCAGTATTTCAAAATGTAATCCTAATAAAGTCCTTATTTGCTGATTTATAAGGTTTTCTTTAGAAGTAGTTCAGACAAATTTTGGCAGTTGGTTTATACTTTCAAATTGCTTTGCATGTAATTCATAATCAGTTGAATTGCATGCAATGTTTCACTGAAGTTTTTTTTTTTACCCCTTTTTTTTTGCTGTTAATCAATCATCTATACTTTTAAATAGGGTACTGAACTTTGATTGGTACCAATTTGCATACTGAGCGCTCTATGATTTGAATGCATTAGAAAAGAAAAAAGAAAACATTCTAATGCTGGCCAAGAACCAATTTATCTTTAATGAATCAGAAATTGCTCAGACACCAAAATGAAATGGTCATCTGAATAATTGCTTATTTAAGGATTAAGAACTACATGTTTTTTCCAGGAAGGAAAAATGGATGGATTTAATCAATCTGACAATTTGGCCAATCTGTTCTCCATCTACAGTACATGTATAAAATTTGTAAAATTACCCCAAACACACATTTTGTGTTACATTTTTGTGTACTGTAAAATAAATGTAAGAACATTTTAATCAAAAGAAATCTAAAAGTATTTCTTTATTGTATTAAATTATAATGTTAAATTGCATTATAAACTAATGACAAAATAAAAATTCAACAAGAAAGCTGTTAGGATGTGACATTGTGTAGTTTTATGCAATTTTAAGTAATTTAACTCAAACATGGGCACAAGATTTAAAAGTATTTGTGCCTTTTTTATGATTTTTGTGGTTATTAACATGAAACCACCCACTACAGTGGGGCAAAAAAGTATTTAGTCAGCCACTGATTGTGCCAGTTCTCCTACTTAGAAAGATGAGAGAGGTCTGTAATTTTCATCATAGGTACACTTCAACTATGAGAGACAAAATGAGATCCAGAAATCGCATTGTAGGATTTTTAAAGAATTTAATTGTAAATTATGGTTGAAAATAAGTATTTGGTCACCCACACACAAGCAAGATTTCTGGCCCTCACATACCTGTAACTACTTCTTCAAGAAGCTCTTCTGTCCTCCACTCATTATCTGTATTAATGGCACCTGTTTGACCTCGTTATCTGTAAAAAAGACACCTGTCCACAGCCTCAAACAGTCAGACTCCAAACTCAACCATGGCCAAGACCAAAAGCTGTTGAAGAACACCAAAAAGAAAATTGTAGACCTGCACCAGGCTGGGAAGAGTGAATCTACAATTTGGGAGCAATTGTAAGAAAATGGAAGATATACAAGACCACTGATAATCTCCCTCGATCTGGGGCCCCCATGGGGCCTCATTCCGTGGGGTCAAAATGATCATGAGAATGGTGAACAAAAACCCCAGAACTACACGGAGGGACCTGATGCATATGGATGATCCAGAAGAGGATTGGAAGAATATCATGTGGTCAGATGAAACCAAAAAAAACCCTCAACTCATCGTGTATGGAGGAAAAAGAATGCTGAGTTGCATCCCAAGAACACCATACCTACTGTGAACCATGGGGGTTGAAACATCATGCTTTGGGGCCGTTTTTCTGCATAGGGGACAGGACGACTGATCCGTGTTAAGGGAAGCCAAAACCTCCTTCCATCAGTGAAAGCATTGAAGACGGAACTTGGCTGGGTCTTCCAGCAAGACAATCATCCCAAACACACTGCTCGAGCAACGAAGGAGTGGTTCCGTAAAAAGCATTTCAAGATCCTGGCGTGGCCTAGCCAGTCTCCAGACCTCAACCCCATAGAAAATGTGTGGAGGGAGTTGAAACTCCGTGTTGCCCAGTGACAGCCCCAAAACATCACTGCTCTGAGGAAACGTTTGACCTCTGTCATTGCCAACAAAGGTTATTTTACAAAGTATTGAGTTGAACTTTTGTTATTGACCAAATACTTATTTTCCTCCATGATTTACAATTAAATTCTTTAAAAATCCTACAATGTGATTTCCTGGATTTTTTTTCTCATTTTGTCTCTCATAGCTGAAGTGTACCTATGATGAAAATTACAGACCTCTCTCATCTTTTTATGTAGGAGAACTTGCACAATCAGTGGCTGACTAAATACTTTTTTGCCCCACTGTATTTCATAAGAAAATATACACTCACAGCATAAAATACTAATCATGCAACTTTAGAAGTAGTTTTTGGATACTACCCCCAACAACTGCCATTAGGCAAGCATGTTTTTGGAGTAATAGGGTGGCTCGGTGGCTCAGTGGGTAGCATCGCCGCCTCGCAGCAAGAAGGTCCTGGGTTCAATCCCAGGGTGGAGCGACCTGGGTCCTTTCTGTGTGGAGTCTGCATGTCCTTCCCGTGTCTGTGTGGGTTTACTCCAGGTACTCCGGTTTCCTCCCACAGTCCAAAGACATGCATGTTAGGTTAATTGATTACACTAAATTGGCATTGACTTGAGTGTATGAGTGACTTGTCTTGAGATAACCCTGTGTATGGATGTAACCTTGTGTGTGTCGCTGAACATGGACACTGATGTTGATAGCGACGTTAAATAAATGAATAAACTTAAACGTTTTGGAGTAATAAAGTTTTCCATTCATTTTGCAGTACAGTGTATCATGTATAGTGTAAATACTGCAGCTCCAGTAGCTTGGTGGTAAGAGCCAGATGCTGGAACTGCAGTTCTTGAGCGCTTGGTTGTGAATCCCAGGTGTAGCTTGCTATGTGAAGCTAGGGTGGTGTTTTAACAGAATCCTGCAGTGGTGTCCTCTGCCTCTGACCAGTGAATTCTGGGTTAGGCTTGAGACCCTCCCCCAACACCTTGACCAGAATAAGTGGGGGTAAAATAGGATGCTTGCTTTTGCATTTAGGTTAAAGGTCTCTCAACTAATCCAATTTAGATACAACAAGGATTACTACAGGAGATCATTCATATCAGTAACTATTAAATTATATCATTCACCTGCCCTGTGCTGGATTAGTTGTTAGTCCTTTTTAGGAACTGCACCTGACATTCTTCCTGTATTGATTTTATTTTATTCAATTTTGCACTTGATTTTATTTTAATATTATTGGAAAATATATTTATAATTTCTATTCCTACTTTATAGAAATTCTTATTTTTCAGCATATTAATACCTCAAGACTGTCAGTAATAGTGCAATTTTATGCTGTTTGTTGCTGTAACAAAACAATTTTCCCATGGGATCAATCGAGTGCTTTATGCATGGACAAAATATTAAACTTGGTCATTTGGAGCCAACATTACAAATCTCTGTAACATTACAGTCCATGCTCTTTAGAGATGTTATTTTTAACCTTTCCCATCCTCAGTCAACACGTTTGTTTGTGCCATGATTAACTTTCACAAATGTTTTGTGAAGATCAGACTTTGATAGATGCATGTTTTTTAAATACAACAGCGTGCTCACTCACACCTGATTAACATCACACTAAATGAAAACACCTGACTCGAACATCACCCACAAATTTACAAATTTTCCTAGTGGTTCAAATACTTTTGCCAGTCACAGATATGTAATATTAGGTTGTTTTCCTCAATAAATAAATGACCAAGTATAATATTTGTTTCTCATTTTTCCATGCTTGTGTGAAAGTCTGATTATGATTTAGGTGCTATTTATTTAGAAATCTGTGAGTCCCTGTCTGTCTGTCTGTCTGTCTGTCTGTCTCGTATTAAACATGTATTCCCTAATAGTTCTCCAGTGAAAACATAGCATATGGCACGTAGTCATCGGAAAAAAAGCATTTCTATTCCAAGTATCTTAAAAATGAATAATTCTAAGCTTTGCATAGCCAGCCGTTTAAACAAAAATTAATGGCAATAATGATTCTACCTAACAGCAAACGAAGCTTGTTTTATTCCCTAGTTTTAATTAGCTCAACGAAAAAAGTGTATTTGTGGTTACTGAAGCTGCCATGTTTTGACTAAATCCTGAATTGAAAAAACCCTTTGTAGATTTGCCCACCTTGGAATCCAGCAGAGTGCAAAAAAAAAGATTTATTTTATAGTTTCTATGGATTTCTTCCAGACCCCCTTCCTTCCTGTCACATGGAGTTATAAAAAATGAACAGGCAGCTAAGTCATACACCTGCTGTGGTAATATTAATAAAGGACCAGGTCCTCTATGCACGGTCTATGTGAATAATGAGAAAGATAGATTCCAGAGAGATTCTCATTCCTGCACTCGCCCCTGTAGCCAGAACGTCAAAGTAGATTGGAGATTGGGGGTGAGGGAGGGGAGTATGGGGGTAGGGTGGGGGTATTCCCTTGGTTCTCTGCCATGCCAACCAATCCCACCATGAAAGTGCTATCATCACCATGACGACGGAGGCTGGGAAATTAGCAAGTGGCAGGGGTCCAGGAGTTCACCCTGCTTCATTGGAGACATACATCATCTCCCTCTCTTGTGGATTGGTGTCTAATAAAATGAATTAAGCTGGATAGCAAGGGGTTCTTGTTGTGGTCATACACAAAACTGTTTTACCAAGACTGGGTTCTTGTGGATAAAGTGACAAGAATGACGATGCACTATATGGACAATAGTATTGGGACACCTACAAATTACACCTACAGGAGCTTTTATGACATCTCATTCTAAATCCATAGGCATTAATATGGAGTAGGTGTCCCCCTCTCAGCTATAACAACTTCCACTCTTCTGGGAAGGCTTTCTTCAAGATTTTGTACTGTGTCTCTGGGAATTTTTGCCCTTTCATTCAGAAGAGCATCTGTGAGGTCAGACACTGATGTTGGATGAGAGAGCCTCGCTTGCAATATCTGTCCTATATCATCTCAAAGGTGTTTGGTGGAGTTTCACCCAACCATACTGTTATGGACCTTGCTTTGTGCACTGTGACACAGTTTGGCTGGAACAAAAAAAAGGCCTTTCCCAAACTGTTCCAACAAAGTTGGGAGCATACAATTATCCAAAATGTCTTTATACGCTGTAGCATTGAAATTTCCCTTCACTGGAAATAAGAGACCTAGGCCAATCCCTGAAAAACAACCCCATAGCATTATCCCACCTCCATAAAACTTTAGAGCTGGAGCACAGTGCAGTCGGGCAGGTAACATTCTCCTGGCATTCATCAAACTCAGACTTATCCATAAGACTGTCCGATAGAGGAGCATAATTTGTCACTCCACTGAACGTTTCCACTGCTCCAGAGTCCAGTGGAAGCATGCTTTACACCACTGCATCTGAAACTTGCAGTTGTGCTTGGTGATGAAAGACTTACATGCAGCTGCTCAGTCATGGAAACTTGCCATGTATCTCCTGGGACAGTTTTGTGCTGATGTTAATGCCAGAGGATGGTTTGCTGGTATTGAGTAAGCAGAGCGTTGTTGACTTTTATGCACTATGCACTCTGCACTCAGCGACAGTTGTTGTGGTTCCTAACCACTTCCACTTTTCAATGATACCACTCACAGAAAATGTTGTGATTAAGAAGCGTGTCCCAATACTTTTGTCCATGCAGTGCATGTCTATTTTTGGCCCATCTCAGCAGGGTTGATTTTAAACAATCTTAACGCAAGCAGAGCAAAAGAAAAACAAAAAAAAAACCAACTACACATACACATACACAAACACGCATATAGAAATGACCAAATAACAAAGCATTCCATTCTAGCTAGCTTTGCTGTCAACCTTCATCTGATCCTTCTTTCTGGCTGATGCAAAAATCCCAAAGGGTATGAAGGTACCCAAAAGCTTAACATAAACCCCTAACAATTTCGACATAGCTTTTTATTGAGGATGACTGACAAGTCAGCAAACCAAAATTAGCCACACTGTATAATCTGATAATGATCATGCAGTGGTAAAGGCAATCCTGCTCGTCTTTGTTCTGAAGGGAAGCTTTCTTTTCCAGGATGTGAACAAATGTCACAGAAAAAAAATCTTTTTTTTTTCATCTTGCAGGGTTGCTAAGGGGAACGGGGAGTTCTTTGAGCGGATGAACAAAATCGTCAAGAAGCAAGAGGGTCTGTTGACTGCCAATCAAGAGGTAAATATAGGAGAGCCCAAAGCACCAGCATGTTCTTTCTCTTTCAAACCCTTTGGATCTTACCAGAGCAAGCCAGAGATGAGTGACCTATACAGCGTTTTACAATTCTGGTTCTGTTTGTGTGGTTCTGCATTCTATGGTACAGTTTTGTTAATTAGATAATGAGCTGAATCAGGGCTATTAGAAGCAGAGAAAATACTAACAGGTCAGCAGTGACCTCTAGTCTATAGTATGTTAAAAGCATGACGAAACTGATAAGAAGAAACAAGATTGGCCAGTGCAGGATGCTCTCTTTGACCTTTTCTGCATTTTACACCTCCACACCAAGAAAGAGTCTGATTTAATTCCCTTAGCTGAAAGGTTTACAGTTGAAGCACCCAGTGCGGGACTGTGGTGGCCTAGCAGTTAAGGTACTGGACTATGGATCAGAAGGTCCAGGGTTCAAATCCCACCTCTGCCAAACTGCCACTGTTGGGTCCTTGAGCAAGGCCCTTAACCCACAATTGCTTGGATTGTAAGACTGTATCAATTGTAAGTTGCTCTTGATAAGGGCGTCTGCTAAATGCTGTAAATGTAAATGAAGCACTCTTCTCACAATATTTAATTACTGAATTGATGAATGGAAGGGATTTCAATAATGAACACACCATATGGGATATATATTTTTTTACTATGCATAGTAATGATAATACCAGTGTGTTTTCTTACCAGCCATAAATGGATTCTAATAATGTTTATTTTTTTGACAAGGAGGAGATTGCAGGTCCACCACCGCCAGAGCACATAGACCAAGCATTTGTTCCAGAAAAAGCCACCAGAAATGAAGTGAGTCATTCTCTAACTCAGTGTGAAAAAATATATCTCCTTTACGCTATATATAAAACGTTTCCTACTGGGTTCTGATTTCTACGTACTGTGCTGTATATTAACCTTTAAAAATATATAACCTTTTCTTAGTACATTTGATAGTTTAGAAGCCAAAATATGTCATTGGCTTTTTTCAATTGATTTCAACTGAAATTCTATGTTCAGTTTTGTGAAACACACACACTGGGCTTGGAATAGATTTAACTATTTTAACCACAGGTTAAAATGAATTATTATAATTGTTCATTTAATCACAGACATTATACAGGAGAGCAGTGTGTTGATCTAAATGTTAGTACGTAGTGGGTCTACTAGAATACTACCCCAATTCTACCAAAGACAACACTGTCCTGGTTGTGGACTGTGGTAGCCTAGCGGGTAAGGTACTGGACTATGGACCAAAAGGTTCAGGGTTCAAATCCCACCTCTGCCAAGCTGCCACTGTTGGCTCCTTGAGCAAGGCTCTTAACCCACAATGTCCTGGCTTGTAAGATTGTATCAATTGTAAGTCGCTCTGGATAAAGGCGTATGCAAAATGCTGTAAATGTAAATGTTTTATTCATACTGGCGACCTAGATAACATAATTGGACATTTATTTTCTGCATCAGGGATGGAGAATTGGAATGGTGGGGACAGTGGTGGCTCAGTGGTTAAGGCTCTGGACTACTCATTAAAGGTTGAGAATGTAAATCTTGGCTGCACAAAACTGCCACTGTTGAGTCTTTGAGAAAGACAATTAACCTGCAGATGCTTAGCTCAATTGAATGTTACTCCAGATAAAGGCATCTGCTGAATGCTGTAAATGTAAATGGGGCTGGTGAATTTTCATCTTCACTTACTTAAACCTCTATCTGAATATGATGTATAGAAATTAATATACCATTAATTTCTAAATCATGCACTCATTCACACTCTGTCAGATCAGTAGAAGGTGCAGTGCAGGCTGCATTGCATGGCCATTGCTCAGAAAGAGCACCATTATACTGGAATACTCTCACATTTTTCTAGAGATGACTATATTTGATTTTGTCTTTGCAACTGCAAATTCAAGTGGAGCAGCTGTGAACTAATATATGTGACAAAGACCTTAACATTCTGTATCTGTAAATGGTATCACATCTGATACTGACTACCAGTCAAGACATACTCTACAATGAAGAAGGTTCAGGCACAGAACTGTTTTACAGAATTTGTGGTTGTTTTCTGCATTAGGACATTGGTGGGAAACAACACATTTTAGATATGCACATATTTATTTTACAAAAAATATATCCTACAGTGTGATTTTTCCATGTTGTCAAAGACAGTAACATATTAAGAAACAGAAGTCTGAACAAGTCTAACAACCAGGTGCTAATGATCAATGACATTATGTACAGACTGATCTAAAGTGATTAACTGAAACAGGGACTGCTGTGTTGAGATAATAAAACTGGGCGAGGAACAACATCCTAAAAAGCCAATAATGTGGTATATTATAGCTGTTAAAAACCTTAAGACCTTACATCATGACAAGCGTGTTTACAGCAACAAGATACAAGGTGATTATCCTGCATGAGAAAGTCTTTCCAAGCCGAGAAACGTCTTTCCATCTGAGAAACACAACGGTTGGCCACAAAAATGCAGTGCATAATAATTTAAGAACTTCAGGCTTGCTTTTCTTCCCAATCAGAAGATACCCAGTACAGATTTCAGCTCAGAACTAGCAAAAACTGTTGGGTCCATAATACACCCATCTAATGTCTAGACAAATTGGTCATGGAAAGTGGTGTCGATGGAAAAGTAGTGGCTAAAACGTCATTGCTCAGAGGGAGAAACAAAACGAAGCAGCTCCCCTATGCGCAAAAACACAAGGCCTGGAGTGCAGTACAATGAAAGCAGGTGCTCTGGTCTGATGACTCAAAATATGTGGCTTTAACAGAAGGTGGTTTGTCTGCTGGAGGGCTGGAGAACGCTAGATGGATCCATGTTTGCATTCAAGAGTGAGGCACATTGGAGGTTTCCTGCAGGTTTGGGGTTTTGTTTCTGCAGTAGGACAGGGTGATTTGCTCAAAATGAATAACATACTGTAAATCTGCTCTGTCCCTAAAACCTTTGTACAGTCATGTAGTTTAAAACTGGATCAAACCATGTCAGAGGGTCTAACATATTTTTGCCAGACTTATGTGTTAAAACATCTATCTAGTGAAAACCAATAAATTACACCATAACCCAAACTGCTTTAACTTATATTACTAAGTAAAGAAAAATTATAATCTAAATGGGTACCTATAACTAAAAACATGTTTTTGATAAATATATTGAAAAATATTTCATAAAATTTAAGCTAAAACAGTATAATTGATGCAAATATAAATTTGCATAATTTAAAGCAAATCTTAAAGCAAAAAGATTTATGCCAGCTTTTCAAGGCGTTTGTGTTAATGCTTTTTGTTTGGACAATCCATATACGAAACTGATATACATTGCTAGTTTGAATTAAGTTTGCAGATTTAGAAGCAAACCAACTCGCTTGACATTGGCATATAAAAAGTATAGCTTGAAATAACAACCTTTAAAAACTATAACTGGGTCTTTTATAAATCTTTGCAAAATTATGCCATTTGAATGGTGCTTGGGACTTTGGCGGTTTTCCCAAAATGTGAAGTTTGCACAAAATGTATTCATGGTTAAATATAAATATAATTTCTTTACATAAATATAAATTTAATTTTGACATTAAAATAAATAATCTCATACGAATGGATTTCTGCTGTGAGAGCTGCACAGATAACCAAGTAATCATTTCTGATCATAGCATAGTGTTCACAGAACACACTGGCTGGCAATCAGATGAGCACCAGCTCCACTGCAGGGTATTTAATTAAGTTTAATAGCTTAAAAGCTGTAAAGTTAGAGGCACAGACAGTAACAGTATTTAATTTGAAGTTTGAAAACAGTGGACAACAAGTTTGAGAAGAGAGTAAAGGCAGGCTTGAAAGTGTAATAAAGACAAGTCTGACAAGCCAGTAAAATCAGAAACCTGGAAAAGAGAGACAATGATAGATGTGAAAAATGAGAAAGTGAATCCTCAAAGGAAGAACGCTGAAATACTGAAAAGAGAGAAAATAAGTGGCTGTTAAGTTAAAATTGAGAAAGTACATGAAGTTTAATTTATTTTTGCATTAGGGAAATTGGGGAAATCAGCTCAGCCTAAGGTTGATGGCTCATTTATTTTATTCCCAGTGCTAAAGAAAATAATCAGCAGACTTGTTTCTACAGTGGTGCTTGAAAGTTTGTGAACCCTTTAGAATTTTCTATGTTTCCGCATAAATATGACCTAAAACATCATCAGATTTTTACACAAGTCCTAAAAGTAGATAAAGAGAACCCAGTTAAACAAATGAGACAAAAATAAATGCTTGGTCATTTATGTAATGAGGAAAAATGATCCAATATTACATATTAGTGAGTAGCAAAAGTATGTGAACCTCTAGGATTAGCAGTTAATTTGAAGGTGAAATTAGAGTCAGGTGTTTTCAATCAATGGGATGACAATCAGTGTGAGTGGGCACCCTGTTCTATTTAAAGAACAGGGATCTATCAAAGTCTGCTCTTCACAACACGTGTCTGTGGAAGTGTAGTATGGCACGAACAAAAGGAGATTTCTGAGGACCTCAGATAAAGAGTTGTTGATGCTCATCAGGTTGGAAAAGGTTACAAAACCATCTCTAAAGAGTTTGGACTCCACCAATCTACTGTCCGAAAGATTGTGTACAAATGGAGGAAATTCAAGACCATTGTTACCCTTCCCAGGAGTGGTTAACCAACAAAGATCACTCAAAGAGCAAGGTATGTAATAGTTGGTGAGGTCACAAAGGACCCCAGGGTAACTTCTAAGAAACTGGAGGCCTCTCTCACATTGGTTAATTTGAACCCCCCAGGGATGCAAGGAGAAAGCCACTGCTTTTGAAAAAGAACATTGCTACTCGTCTGCAGTTTGCTAAAAATCACATGGACAAGCCAGAAGGCTATTGGAAGAATGATCTGTAGATGGATGAGGACCAAAATAGAACATTTTGGTTTAAAAGAAAAGCATTATGTTTGGAGAAAGGAAAACATTGCATTCCAGCATAAGAACCTTATCCCATCTGTGGTGGTAACATCATGGTTTGGGCCTGTTTTGCTGCATCTGGACCAGGACGGCTTGCCATCATTGATGGAACAATGAATTCTGAATTATATCAGAGAATTCTAAATGAAAATGTCAGGACATCTGTCCATGAACTGAATCTCAAGAGAAGGTGGGTCATGCAGCAAGACAATGACCCTAAGCACACAAGTCGTTCTACCAAAGAATGGTAAAAGAAGAAATAGAGTTCATGTTTTGGAATGGCCAAGTCAAAGTCCTGACCTTAATCCAATCGAAATGTTGTATAAGGACCTGAAGCGAGCAGTTAATGTGAGAAAACCCACCAACATCCCAGAGCTGAAAGCTGTTCTGTACGGAGGAATGGGCTAAAAATTCCTCCAAGCCGGTGTGCAGGACTGATCAACAGTTACAGGAAACATTTAGTTGCAGTTATTGCTGCACAGGGGGTCACACCAGATACTGAAAGCAAAGGTTCACATACTTTTGCCACTCACTAATATATAATATTGGATCCTTTTCCTCAATAAATAAATGACCAAGTTTAATATTTTTGTCTCATTTGTTTAACTGGGTTCCCTTTATCTACTTTTAGGACTTGTGTGAAAATCTGATGATGGTTTAGGTCATATTTATGCAAAAATATAGAACATTCTAAAGGGTTCACAAACCTTCAAGCACCACTGTAGATGCCATTTTAGGCACCTAAGTGTTGCTGACATTTTTGGTGGCCAAGTGTTTGTAGACAAGATCTTGAAGTCAACTCTTAATGTCTAGTTTCCTACCATAAGGTAACCTGTGACATTTAAATATTCATCCTGATGGATCAGTGATTTCATGTTGGTTACACCAAATTCTGGCCATACCATCCGAATGTCACAGCAGAAATTGAGTCTCATCAGGCAACATTTTTGCAATCTCCTGTTGTCCAATTATGGTGAGCCTGTGTGAATTATAGCCTCAGTTGCCTGTTCTTAGCTAACAGTAGTGGCACTGCTTCAAGGTTGTAGGTGTTGCGTATTCAAAAATGTTCTTCTGTGTACCGTGGTTGTAACGAGTGGTTATTTGAGTTACTGTTGACTTTCTATCAGCTCTAACCCGCCTGACCATTCTTCTCTGACCTCTGGCATCAGCAAAGCATTTTTGCTTAGAGAACTGCTGCTTACTGAATGTTTTCTCTTTTTCTGACCATTCTCTGTAAACACTAGAGATGGCTTTGTGTGAAAATCCCAGTAGATCAGCAGTTGCTGAAATACTCAGACCTACCTGTCCAGTAACAAAGATGCCTCATTCAAGTGATTTAAATTGCCTTCATTCCCATTTCTGATGCTCAGTTTGAACTTCGGAAGGTCGTCTAGAACATGTCTGCATTAATAGCATACATAGAAAGTGATTATATGTAAAGTATATATTAAAGTTTCCATTTTCCTTTAAAAATATTGAGAACAGCATATGGCATATATAGTATGTATTCCTTCTGGTACATTAGTAAGACAACTAATTTTAGATTAGAAAGGTTGCGTTCATTCTTTTTAGAACACAAGATTTGTAGAAGTTTTATATAAGTTTTATACTGAACTGCTCTAGCCCTGCAGTGTTAAACATTTCCTAGACTGATTTTGCCACAGATAAAATTTACAAGTTATGTCTGCTAACGGTTGTGTAAGGGGCAGCATGGTGGTGCAGTGGTTAGCACTATCACCTCACAGCATCGAGATCTGCGGTTTGATCCCGACTCCGGGCTCTGCCTGTGTGGAGGATGCATGTCCTCCCAGTGTCCTCATGAGATTTCTCTGGGTACTGTGGTTTCATCACACATTCCAAAGACATGCATCTTAGGTTTACTGGCATCTCCAGAGTGCCCTTAGTGTGTGAGTGTGTGTACCCTATAATGGATTGGTACCCTGTCTAGGGTTGGTTCCTGCCTTGTGCCCTGTGCTGCCGGTTAGGCACCGGGTTTTTCCCACAACCTTGACTAGGAATAAGTGGATAAGACAATGAACGAACTAATGTTTGTGTAAGGGTTGCGCAAAATGCTGCCAGTAGTAGTGTGGCAGATGCACATTTTTCTGCCGCATCTCCAGTATAGGCGTAGCCCAAACTGGAGGCACTAATTAGTGCCAATTGCTAATTAGTGCTAACTATTGCCAGCTGCTGGCACCTTATATTAGCATGGTAGATTTGCTATCTCTTTATAGAGGAATGAATGTTAGCTTAATGCGTGCGTGCGTGCGTGCGTACGTGTGAGTGAGAGAGAGAGAGAGAGAGAGAGAGAGAGAGAGAGAGAGAGAGAGAAAATTTGTGAAAAGTAGTAGTGTGAGAATGTGGAAAGACCTGCAGAAGGTTGGATGCTGAAATTAAAATATGTAAACTGAAAAGAAAGTTGAAAAGATAAATGAGTTAAGGCAAGATAAATCATGAAAGTGCCAATGTCAAACAGAAGTGTGGGAAGGACCAGGAGGAATAAAGATAAGAAGATTAAATGAAAATAGCAGAAGATGACAGAGAAAATGAAGAAGTTAAGAAGAATAAGGTTGAGAGAAATGTTGTAAGGTGAAGCTTATGTTTAAAGGGAGTTTAAAAAGAAAGGAAAGTTAATTAAGTTGTTTTGAGGGTAAATAATTGTGATTTGTTTTCAGTGTGCTATATTAATAGTTCTGTACTGAATGCTAACATTTACATGACTTTTCTAGTTCTGGTAAAAAGTAATTTTGATCATTGGTAGGTACACTATATGACCTAAAGTATGGGATTAGTGATTTCTGTTATTTCAGCCACACTGACTGCTAACATATTCATAATATGAAGCATACAGACACAGAATCTCCACAGACAAACAGTGGCAAGAGAATGGTTTGTAAACACCTCAGTGACTCCCCAGTGCTTACTCACAAAGATCTGTGCAGTCATGTATGAAGTATGTAATTGTTGGGTGTGCATGAACTATTGGCTATATAGTGTATTTTTTACAAGTTTGTAACTTAAATTGAAATGATTCTTCTTCAGCTTGATTTGTTGTATGAGGAAGCCATCTATACTGTGGTTAATCGGGTTGGGGTGCCATCACCTGAATATGTGACCAATGAAGAGGATTTGTTCAGCTACCTGCAGAAGGTAATGACCTCCCTTTCTCTCTCAGATAAGGGATTTAGTTTAGCATGTGCATAATGTGCATACAGTGGTGCTTGAAAGTTTGTGAACCCTTTAGAAGTTTCTACATTTCTGCATAAATATGACCTAACACATTATCAGGTTTTCACACAAGTCCTAAAAGTAGATAAAGAGAACCCAGTTAAACAAATGAGACAAAAATATTATACATGGCGATTTATCGATTGCGAAAAATGATCCAATTTTACTGTTGATCAGTCCTGAACACCGGCTTGGAGGAATTTGAGCCCATTCCTCCGTACAGAACAGCTTCAAATCTGGAATGTTGGTGGGTTTCCTCACATTAACTGCTCACTTCAGATCCTTCCAAAACATTTCGATTGGATTACGGTCAGGACTTTGGCTTGGTCATTCCATTATTCTTCTTTAACCATTCTTTGGTAGAACGACTTGTGTGCTTTGGGTCGTTGTCTTGCTGTGGCTTTCTCCTTGCAACCCTGCCATGTACACCATTGTTGTTCAGTGTTTTTCTGAAGGTGGACTCATGAACATTGCCAATGTAAGAGAGGCCTTCAGTTTCTTAGAAGTTACCCTGGGGTCCTTCGTGACCACGTCTTGTACGCCTTGCTCTTGGAGTGATCTTTGTTGGTCGACCACTCCTGGGGAGGGTAATAATGGTCTTGAATTTTCTCCATTTGTACACAATCTGTCTGACTGTGGATTTGTGGAGTCCAAACTCTTTAGAGATGATTTTGTAACCTTTTCCAGCCTGATGAGCATCAACAACTCTTTTTTGAGGTCCTCAGAAATCTCCTCACTCGTTCGTTTCATTATGCACTTCTACAAACGTGTTGTTCACCTTCAAATTAACTGCTAATCCTAGAGGTTCACATACTTTTGCCACTCACTGATATGTAATATCGGATTATTTTCTATAATAAATAAATGACCAAGTATAATATTTTTGTTTAATTTGTGTAAACTGGGTTCTCTTTATCTACTTTTAGGACTTGTGTGAAAATCTGATGATGTTTTAGGTCATTTATGTAGAAATATAAATTCTAAAGGGTTCACAAACTTTCAAGAACCATTGTAAATTCACTCAAGCTCTTATTCTGTTTGCGTTAAAACAGCAAGCATATAACAATCAGGCTGTTTGTCAGGATCTACTGAGTAGAAACAGAAATGTAGAAGTGAAACACACATTTATCATTACTCTTGCTTTTGCTTTATCCCTGGGAGAAATTTGGGGAAAGACCAATAGCATTTGTTTTGTGTTGGACATTTGACCTTAAACATTTGACCTGAGCCCTGTCTCAGACATTATTGAACATCAAAGGCTTTTTCTGTTGGGTGGCTTATCTTGCGTCCCATCAGGTACCATCACTTCAAATGTCTGCCTGTCTCTATATGTTTTCTTTCAAGATGGTGAAACAGACACTTCAAACACCAACTCCAATGATCTGTTTCTTTCCTCCAAAATGGAAAATAATGCCATGACTTTTGATGATCAATCACTGATGGCAAGGCATTTTACCTCAAGTACTCTTTATGAAACAGAAAGTTTCCCATGAAATTTTAAAAAAGTTAAATATTTTTTTAAGTAATATAAATTCAAAATACAATCAAAAGTATCTCTAGGGAAACAGATGCCATGTTATTGTTGTATTTTGCAAAACATTTATGCTATTTCTGTGTTATTTATAATGTTCCCTTTTCTACTTAGTAGAAAAGGGAACATTACGGTTATGTTTATTTAGATAAGTAAGAAAAAGTGTCATTGTACAATCATGAAGTCACGTGTGAGATGAGTCTAAGGCTACGTTCACACAGCAGTCAAAGCAGCCCAAATCCGATTTCCTCTCCAAATCTGATTTTTTTAAAGGCTGTTCATATTATCTTCTTAATGTGACATATATCAGACATGTGTCTGAACGATTCATGCTCTGAAACGGTCACACATGCACAAAAGAGCACCACTTCACGTGACCACTCGTCCAGAGTTAAACAATGAAAATGAAGTCAACAATAACGCTACTTCTTTAATGGTCATGTTACAAAAGTGTATCCTATTCTGCCACCTCGTTTGTTTGGCCATTTCTTTCGGCATTTCCTGAAACAGGGACGGCTGTGACATGTGCCTTCTAATTTTGTTTGCATCAACCTGCATTTTGTTTGAGACATCATCCCAAATATTTATGAGGTCCATTATCTCACTGTCCCACCACTGAAAACCTCTCTCACTGCTGTCATTTTCCCTTCTTCTCTGAGTGCATTTATGGCAAATTGCGAGTTGGAATGAAGTGAAAATCACATGAATTCTGATCTCTGCCTTCTCAGTCAGGTCACATGGCCATGTATCGGATATGTCTGATCTAGGATGACACAAAAGTAACTCAGGTTGTATTTGAAAAGATCAGATTTGCGTGTCCACACAGCTCTGAAAAAAATCAGATATGGGTCACATTAATGCAAAAAATCAGATTTGGGCCAGTTCATGTGAAAGTAGCATAACAAGCGTCATCTGAGAAACTTTGGATAACTTGATAATGGACATAAAATGGTGCTTGAAAGTTTGTGAACCCTTTAGAATTGTCTATACTTCTGCATAAATATGACCTAAACCATCATCAGATTTTCACACAAGTCCTAAAAGTAGATAAAGAGAACCCAGTTAAACAAATGAGACAAAAACATTATACTAAATCATTTATTTATTGAGGAAAATGATCCAATATTACATATTAGTGAGTGGCAAAAGTAATGTGTAAACCTTTGCTTTCAGTAACTGTTTCCTGTAACTGTTGATCAGTCCTGCACACCGGCTTGGAGGAATTTTATCCCATTCCTCCGTACAGAACAGCTTCAACTCTGGGATGTTGGTGGGTTTTCTCACATTAACTGCTTGCTTCAGCTCCTTCCACAACATTTCAATTGGATTAAGGTCAGGACTTTGACTTGGCCATTCCAAAACATTACCTTTATTCTTCTTTAACCATTCTTTGGTAGAACGACTTGTGTGCTTAGGGTCGTTGTCTTGCTGCATGACCCACCTTCTCTTGAGATTTAATTCATGTACAGATGTCCTGACATTTTGCTTTAGAATTCTCTGATATAATTCAGAATTCATTGTTTCATCAATGATGGCAAGCCGTCCTGGCCCAGATGCAGCAAAACAGGTCCAAACCATGAAACTACCACCACCATGTTTCACAGATGGGATAAGGTTTTTATGCTGGAATTCAGTGTTTTCCTTTCTCCAAACACAACACTTTTCTTTTAAAGGTCTATTTTGGTCTCATCCATCCACAAAACATTCCTCTAATAGTCTTCTGACTTGTCCACGTGATCTTTAGCAAACTGCAGACGAGCAACAATGTTCTTTTTGGAGAGCAGTGGCTTTCTCCTTGCAACCCTGCCATGCACACCATTGTTGTTCAGTGTTCTTCTGATGGTGGACTCATGAACATTAACATTAGCCAATTTGAGAGAGGCCTTCAGTTGCTTAGAAGTTACCCTGGGGTCCTTTGTGACCTCACCAACTATTACACGCCTTGCTCTTTGAGTGATCTTTGTTGGTCCACCTCTTCTGGGGACGGTAACAACGGTCTTGAATTTCCTCCATTTGTACACACTCTGTCTGACTGTGGATTGGTGGAGTCCAAACTCTTTAGAGATGGTTTTGTAACCTTTTCCACCCTGATGAGCATCAACAACTCTTTTTCCGAGGTCCTCAGAAATCTCTTTTGTTCAAGCCATGATACACTTCAATAAACATGTGTTGTGAAGAGCAGACTTTGATAGATCCCTGTTCTTGAAATAAAACAGGGTGCCCACTCACACCTGATTGTCATCCCATTGATTGCAAACACCTGCCTCTAATTTCACATTCAAATTAACTGCTAATCCTAGAGGTTCACATACTTTTGCCACTCACTAATATGTAAAATTGGATAATTTTCCTCAATAAACAAATGACCAAGTATAATATTTTTGCCTCTTTTGTTTAATTGGGTTCTCTTTATCTACTTTTAGGACTTGTGTGTAAGTCTGATGATGTTTTAAGTCATATTTATGCAGAAATATAGAAAATTCTAAAGGGTTCACAAACTTTCAAGCACCACTGTACATAAGACATACAATCCTTAAAGTATGTACCCTAATTAAAGTGTGTTGATATTCTCAGTATCATTGTACTAGCTATGTTTCAAAAAGATGTGTCTTAGAGGAACTACACTGGCTGTCACCCTCCTAGGTTGGTAGCTGTTTTGCCACTTAGCAAGTGGTAATTATAGTTAACATTTGCACTGTTTGTGTTTGCACTACAAAATACATTTGCACTGTTTTCATCACTACATCTCATTCATGCTTTAAGGGTTCCTTCAGACTGTTATGTAGGTAACAATCTCCTCCTTGTTGAACCTAGGTGTTTGATATAGGTCAAGAGGAGCATTACATCATTCTTCAGAGAGTGAGAGAGGCCAAGGTTGGTGACTTCTGAATGCAGTATTACAGCTCTGTTTTTGAGTGTTAACCTTCCATTTTCATTTCTATTGCCTTAATGTGGCAAGTCACCTTATTTGTGTATTCCATTTATGTAGCTCTTTTAAGGGTTACAATAGCACAATAGGATACAAGAGCTCATCAGCAGGTGGACTATGCTCACGTGAGCACAGAACTCCACTTAAATCTTTGTCTGTAATACAACTGTCAGGGACCTTTGAAATGTCAGTGGGAAATAGGCCTGGGCTCCTTGGGCAGTGTGAAAGGAACTGGAGATATTGTGCCATTTAAATGGTTCTCATAATGATCCAAGCCTTCACATACACTCTGAGAGGTAGTCACTCAACACTTCAACAAGAAACAATGCTCTCACTCTCAGCACGTGACTGAGAGAGCACCTATTGATTTTTCTGTTCCTGAAAGGCTGTGGACTGCATGCATGTGACTCTCAGGAGACTTGTTTAAAAAAACACCTCTGCATGATTCTGGAGACCGCGAAACTCCTGCAGACAGAAAATGGGATTAAATGTGTTCTCTCATTCGTTCTCTCATAAACCGAACTGAAATTGAACCACATTGATGTCCACAAAAACAGCAGTGTCTCTGTTACTTTATATCTCAACCCTAACAATGACCTTAATGGAATGTGACACACTGGTGAAGGTGTTAAAACAATTCAAAGACTGCCAGAATACTGAACAATTGTGTTTAAAAAGTTAGCCATAAATAACAGCAAATGTACACAGATTTTCTGTCCTTGCTGAGAAGTGTTCACATTTTGTTACTATTTTTGTACCAGTGCTTTTCTAATGAGGCACGTTGTCAAATTACGTAGTTTTACTTTAGACCCAGTGGACAGCAGTGGAAGGACCTTTTGTTACTTGCACTTAGTTGTTTCTTTAATTGTCAACTAGACTAGCAAAAACTCATTAAGCACAGCTACTAATAAGCATTTGTACCTTTTGCAATACTTTAGTAACCTGCATGTCGGACCCTTTGCTTTACAGAGACCAAGCTTCACTCTAAGGGTCTCAGTCATGAAAGGCAAGAATCTCATGGCAAAAGATGCCAATGGTGAGACATTTCTTTTGGGCTTTGTAGTCTGTTTATCATTGCAGCACAGATGCTGTGCCATCAGCCATAAAGTTTCAACACAGTACCTTAATTCCTCCCAAGATGTCTTCCTTATGTCACTCAGGGAGATTTTTCTTTCCATGGTGGCTTCTGGAAGCCTATTTTGTGGTTAGACTCATTTTTTGTAAAGCTGCTTTGCATTTCATGTTAAAGGCACTAAATTTAACCTTAGTTAGGTGAAAACCAACTTAGAAACGTGTGCAATTGTTATAACAGGATTTATTTTGGTGTGTGGGGTCTGGTAGGTTATAGTGACCCCTACTGCATGCTGGGCATTCTCTTGGGACAAAGCCCACGAGAGACAGAGGAGAAAAAGGAGAGGAAGTTCAGCTTCCGTAAGAGGAAGGAGAAGTTAGAGAAGCGCTCCAGTGTCAAGGAGGTACTGGCTGCAAGGGACATTCAAGTGACTGAGGTCAAACCTGAGACACTGAACCCTGTGTGGAATGAACATTTTGTTTTGTGAGTAGAAACATATCATGGTCATGTTTAGCATAGATTTTTTACACAACGATTTAAATACTGTTGGGTATAATAGTACAATTACATCATTGTTTATCTTTACATTGCATAGTGATATTGATGATGTCCAGAATGACCTTCTGCATCTGGATATATGGTAAGATTATGTTCTTCCTGATGCAATACTTATAAAGATAAAAGAAAAAGCAAATGACCTCTCTCACCCTAGCGAGAAGATGCTAGAAGACCTGAAGTTATGAGATAACACTCCAACCCATTTTTACACTTAGGGATCATGACGATGACGTGTCTGTGGCTGAGGCATGCCGAAAGCTAAATGAGATCAGTGGGCTCAGAGGAATGGGCAGGTACGGCATGCAGGTGCTACAGTGTCCTGAGAATTGCATAATAAACTGAACTGTGGAGAAATCTGTAATTATAGTTATTTTCACCTTATTATTACTTTAGGTACTTCAAGCAAATTGCCAAATCTGTGCGAGCCAATGGATCTGCAGCATCAGGGAATGAAGAGAATGCAGATGACTTTCTTGGTTGCCTGAACATCCCAATAAGTGTAAGTTTGGATAGATATTTAATGAAATACACTACATTTAGGGACCTTGAAATGCCTACTTTTCTACTTTTGTGAAATTCACAAAATTATGACCATATTCTTTCTCACGAAAAAACAACAACTATATTTTATTGTGTAAATGCTGTTTATAGTGTAAAATCAAACATACTGTAAATCCTAACATTATCAACAAATTGAGAAATATTTCAGAGGGATAAGAATCAGCATGCAAAATAAAGATCTAAAAGCTTAAATTTGAGGTTCTAGGGGGTGGTGGGTAAAGTAACATTTAACAACAAGCACTCCAATAAAAATAAAAAAAACTAAAAACACATGCTTTGTTAGTGGCAATGTTGTCATGATTTGAGAGATAATTTACATATATTGACATATACTATAGCCAGAAGTTTGTGAGCTCCCAAAAAATTACATCCAAAAACAGTCCTCTAGAACATGACTGTGAGATCAAGTACTGATGTTGGACAATACATCCAATACAATTAATCTCAGTGTTGCCTAATGGAGTGAAGGTCAGGGCTTTGTGCAAGGGAAAGACAGTAACTATTGAAGGTCACTGAGATGTTCAGTACAACCATAGTTTGTCTGTGGAGATTTCATGCCTGTATGCTACATATTATGAACATGTTAGTAGTGACTGCGGCTACTTATTGTTATGAGTTTACCAGGGGAAAGGGAACTGGTCGAGGGAAGGCGGTTGAGGAAGGAGGACCCAAATGCAGGAAAAAGGATATGAATATGAAATATGGGATACAGTGTATAATCGCCTGGAATAAAGAAAAAGGCTTACACACTTTGGTGTAGCGGCTGGGAGGCAGATGCAAACCCTACGTGTGTGTGTCACTGCCGGGATTCGATCGTGGGCTCCAAGGCAGCATGAGGCGAGCGAGTTGCCACTACACCAAGTGGCCGTGAGAGAAGCGGGGGGCGCAGCTGAATAAGTGAGTAAGGGCAAACTAAGGAGCCGTACACAACGGACTCAAACAAATGATGCGTGCGCCAAACGGGCTATTAGTGAAAGGCAGGGAAAGGATATTACACAACAATACTAATGCCCCAGGCGTGAGAGGGCGATTAGAAGTGATTGCGCTTAGGGAAACGAAAAAAGGAACGCTAAGCAGCGAACCTCGGGATGAACCGCGCATGCGCGGTGGGGGGAGATCTCCAGTGAGATCCAGGAACAGCCGTAGCAAAAGCAGCGGCGCCAACCGCGCTGCGCGGAGCGCGAGCGCCGAATAAGCGGGTCAAAAAAATGGAATACAAAGAGGACTTCCCAGGGGGAAGGAGAAGCGCTGAGACGGCGGCCAGCCGGAGGGCACCAGGGGAGTGAGAAAGGCGAGCGAGCGTCGGCGGCGAAAGGCGTCCGAGGAACGCAGCGGGACGGAGGAGGAAGAGAGGTCAGTAGCGGTAAACTGTCGAGCCGGTAGGTAGATCGAGCCGGTAAGTAACCGGATTGATTCTCCGTACCACCCTGAAGGGTCCCATGTGCTTGGGCCCCAACTTGCCCTTGGCCCCTCTGAGGGGGAGGTGTCGTGTAAACAACCACACCTGCTGGCCTGGACGGAAAGAGGGGGCTGGCCGGCGTTTGCGGTCCGCCGTACGCCGCATGCCCTCCACCGCCCGATGGAGAAAGGCTCGCGCGTTGGCCCAGACCCTTTTGCAGCGGCCGACAAAGTGCGTGGCGGAGGGTACCCCGGCCTCCCTCTCCTGTTCAGGGAAGAGAGGCGGAGGGAACCCGAACTGACACTCGAAGGGCGACATGCCCAGAGCCGAGTGCCGTAGGGTGTTGTGGGCGAACTCTGCCCATAGCAATTGCTCGGACCAAGTGGAGGGGCTCCTGGCAGTGAGGCATCGGAGCATGGCGGCCAGATCTTGGTTGACACGCTCCGTCTGGCCGTTGGACTCGGGGTGAAACCCCGAGGACAGGCTGGCAGTGGCCCCCAGAAGGTGGCAAAAGGCCGTCCAGAATCGGCTTGCGACTTGTGGGCCTCGGTCCGACACCACGTCACTGGGCAGGCCGTGAACCCGGGCGACGTGGAGGAGAATGAGGTCAGCCGTCTCCCGGGCCGTAGGCAGCTTGGGCAATGCCACGAACTTGCAGCCCTTGGAAAATCGGTCAACGATGACAAGGATAACGGTGCAACCCCGAGAAGGGGGCAGGCCCGTAATAAAATCAATGGATATGTGAGACCAGGGCCGAGAGGGGACCGGAAGCGGCTGAAGAAGGCCGCTGGGTCGCTGCCGGGGAGTCCTGGCACAAATCTCACAGGCGGCGACGAAGCCCTTGACGTCCGCCTCCATGCCTGGCCACCAGAAGGTCCGCCTGAGGAACTCGTAGGTGCGAGCGGCTCCAGGGTGTGCTGTGAAGCGGGCCTCGTGGCCCCAGCGCATGACTTCCTGCCGTGCGGAAGTGGGGACAAACCTCTGGCCTGGAGGGCCGGTCCCTGGGTCAGGCTCCCGGCGGAGAGCCCTGGCGATGACCTGGTCAACCCCCCAGGTCAGGGCTCCGACGAACCGAGCCGAGGGAAGTATGGGATCGGGTGTGGAAGGAGCCTCGGGGGGATCCCACTGCCTGGAGAGGGCGTCAGGCTTGACGTTCCTAGTGCTCGGCCGGAAGGAGACCGTGAAAGTCGAACCTGGCAAAAAAACAGCACCAACGGGCCTGACGGGCGTTGAGGCGCTTGGCCTGCTGAATGTATGGCAAGTTCTTATGGTCTGTCCAGACCAGGAATGGGTGCTTGGCCCCCTCCAGCCAGTGGCGCCACTCCTCTAACGCCAGTTTAATGGCCAGAAGTTCCCGGTCGCCGACCGGGTAGTTGCGCTCGACGGGGGTCAGACGCCGGGAGAAATAGGCACAGGGGCGGAGTTTGTGGGCCGGGGCGGAGCGTTGAGAGAGGACGGCCCCGACTCCCACTTCGGAAGCGTCTACCTCGACGACGAATGCCTCCTCGGGATCAGGGAAGCAAAGCACAGGCGGATTGGTCAGAAGCCTCTTGATCTCCAGGAAGGCCCGTTCTGCTGCCTCCGGCCAGCGGAACAGTCTAGCCTCCTTGCGGGTGAGGGATGTGAGCGGAACGGCAATGGTCCCGAAGTCCCTAACGAACCGACGAAAGAAATTGGTGAAGCCCAGGAACCGCTGGACCTGCCGTACCGAGGAGGGGCGGGGCCAATCCGCCACAGCCCTGGTCTTGGCCGGGTCCATGCTGAGACTCCCATGGGAGACTACAAACCCCAAAAAGGAGACGGAGGGGACATGGAACACCGATTTCTCCAGCTTCACAAAGAGTCGGTTGGCCAGGAGGAGCTGGAGGACACGGCGGACATGCTGGACGTGCTCTGCTTTTGTCTTGCTAAAGATCAGGATGTCGTCGAGGTAGACGTAGACATACCGATCAAGGGCCTCTCGCAAGACGTCATTAATGAGGCGTTGGAAGACGGCGGGGGCATTCATGAGGCCGAAGGGCATCACCAGATACTCATAATGCCCCGTGGGTGTGAGGAAGGCCGTCTTCCACTCATCTCCTGGTCGAATGCGGACGAGATTGTAGGCGCTCCGAAGGTCCAGTTTGGTAAAGACCCTGGCACCCTGGAGCGCCTCAAACGCCGTGTTCATGAGCGGTAGGGGGTAATGGTCCTTGACCGTAACGGCGTTGAGGCCCCAGTAGTCTACGCAGGGGCGAAGGGACCCATCCTTCTTCCCTACAAAAAAGAAACCCGCCCCAGCGGGCGAAGAGAAGGGCCGAATGAACCCCGACCGCAAGGCCTTAGCGATGTACGACCGCATGGCCTCCTGTTCAGTGCGATTGAGGGAGAAGAGCCTCCCTCGAGGCGGGGAAGCACCGGGCAGAAGGTTAATGGCGCAGTCGTACTCGCGATGCGGAGGGAGGAGTTGGGCCTCCCCCTTGCTGAAAACCCTGCCCAGGTCCTTGTACTGGGCGGGGACTGAGGAGAGGTCCGGCTCTGGCTGCCGCACAGGGGGGTAGGCGGGGAGATGAGGCAGGCCTCCAGACACCTAGGGGACCATGAGAAAACCGACCCAGACTGCCAGTCGATTGAGGGGTTATGGTGCTGTAGCCAAGGGAACCCCAAAACCAATTGGTTATGGGGGGTCTGGGTTACGAGGAGAGGCAGTAACTCAGTATGGTCCCCGATGGTTACTTGGAGGGGAGAGGTCTGATGCGTAACCGGTCCGCAGCCCAAGGACCGTCCGTCCAGAGTCCTGAACGACCGGCGCCACTGGAGAGTCTCCAGCCTTGCATGGAGCTGTTGGGCGAGCCGACCGTCGATAAAGTTCCCGGCGGCCCCAGAATCCACCAGGGCCCGAACGACCATACGGGGAGAGACCGGACCGGGGAGGTAAAGATGCCTCTAGGACCGGCCTCCCCACCCGGTCCCGGGCCTTGCATTTCCGACCGGCGTGGGGACCCCGCCCTGGAACCCAAAGGAGGGGAACCGGCTCTGGCCAAGTCCATGGGTTCCTCGGCGTCTCTGCTGGCCGGATGGTACATGACCTGAGCCCTGGCGGGCCAAACGGGGTATCGGGACCCACGGGCGGCAGTCTTTTCCCACGTCTTCTGGCGTCGGCGGGTGTCCAGGGAAATGGCGAGGGTGTAGAGGTCGTTAAGGCTCGCCGGAGGGTCGCGTGTGGCCAGCTCATTCTTGAGACCCTCGCTGAGACCCTTCTGGAAGACGGCCGGGTCATTCCAACCGCTCTCAGCGGCCAGGGTCTGAAAGTCGATGGCGTACTCGGCCGCCGAACGCGAACCCTGGATGAGCTCAGTAAGACGAGCCGCGGCATCCCGCCCGCCATGAGGGTGGAAGAACGTATCCTTAATGGCTTGTATAAAGGCGGATTCAGAGCTGCAAACTTGAGAGTCCGACTCCCACTGAGCCGTGGCCCAGGCCAGGGCACGGCCTGAAAGCAGGGAGATGATGTACGCCACCCGAGAGCGGTGTAGGAAAGCGGGAGGGCTGCAGCTCGAACATCAGCGAGCACTGCAGTAAAAATCCCTTGCAAGGCTCCGCTTCCCCTGCGAACCTCTCGGGGGCAGCGATGGGGGTGTCCCCTGTAGGAACGGCCCTAGGAGCCGGAGCGGGGGGAGGGGGAGTCGGTGCCCCCTGGGGCGGGGGTGCACTCGACAGCTTGGCCGTCAACTGCGTGACGGCCAAGGTAAGTTCTTGCACCTGTTGCACCAGGGCGGTTAGTTGCTGCTCGTGCCGACCAAGGGTGACGCCGTGGTGCTGAAGCACAGTTCCCGCCGTCGGGGGGGATGGAGGGGGAGGTGCACCTGCTGAGTCCATACTGAGTGCACTATACTGTTATGAGTCGACCAGGGGAAGGGGAACTGGTCGAGGGAAGGCGGTTGAGGAAGGAGGACCCAAATGCAGGAAAAAGGATATGAATATGAAATATGGGATACAGTGTATAATCGCCTGGAATAAAGAAAAAGGCTTACACACTTTGGTGTAGCGGCTGGGAGGCAGATGCAAACCCTACGTGTGTGTGTCACTGCCGGGATTCGATCGTGGGCTCCAAGGCAGCGTGAGGCGAGCGAGTTGCCACTACACCAAGTGGGCGTGAGAGAAGTGGGGGGCGCAGCTGAATAAGTGAGTAAGGGCAAACTAAGGAGCCGTACACAACGGACTCAAACAAAGGATGCGTGCGGAGCGCGAGCGCCGAATAAGCGGGTCAAAAAAATGGAATACAAAGAGGACTTCCCAGGGGGAAGGAGAAGCACTGAGACGGCGGCCAGCCGGAGGGCACCAGGGGAGTGAGAAAGGCGTCCGAGGAACGCAGCGGGACGGAGGAGGAAGAGAAGTCAGTAGCGGTAAACTGTCCCTCCTTCTATCTAATTCCCTGACCGGTTCACCTCGAGTCTCCCGAGCTCTACTCGGCTGGTCCGCTTTTCGGGCCAGTCGTACCTCTAAGCCCTTACTGATCGCTACTGAAATCCCTTCGGAAACGCGAGAGAATAGCGCATAGCAATCGATAGTGCACCGACGGGCGGCGTTTAGGAAGCAGTCTTTGTAGTAGTGCGGCCGCCATGTTGACGCGGCCGGCGACGCCCTCCGGCTTGGGTTGCCTGGACCATAACACTTATTACTATTATTAATTAGAAGGGGTGTCATATAGTGTGCATTCTTGATTCTGTGGGAAATGTTTTTCAATGATAGAATAGAAGCAGTGGAGTTGAATCTGCTTACTAACTTTTGTTTAACGCAACTCTACAATCAACATACCTTTTTTGTGTAAAATGGACATTATTGATGCTATTTATTAAAACTGACAAATGATATCTGTGACCTTTTTTTAGCCTGTATTCTGCTTGATACAGGAATTTGCTTAGTAACTGTCTGCAATAGCAAAACCACAATGTATTTATTCAGTTGGGTTCATGAAAAAAAAATCATTGGCTTTTTTCTCTCAACAGGAGATTCCTGTGGTTGGCTATGACAAGTGGTTTAAATTAGAGCCACGGTCCAGTGCTTCGAAAGTTCAGGGGCAATGTCACTTGATTCTGAGACTCTTCACTAGCCAAGTATTGCATTTCACCTACTGTATCTCTACACCAGTGCCATTTTGACTGTCCCACCCTTGTTGTGGGAGTGCACATCTTTTATTTATAGAAGTTGATGAATAATGCTTTTCATTCATTTTTAAATGATGTCAATCAGCCATGAACTCTGTGATGTCAATGCTTTAATAAGTCATAAATGTTGTAATGTGTAATATAACTAATAGACAGTGTAGTATAATCTAACTGAAATCTGTTCCCTTTCTTTTACAGAGGGACACTGCCTTGACTAAAATGATCTCAAATGTGGTCATCCATCAAAAGATGCTAAGCCAGATTTTGGAGTATGAGCACAAGCATGTGAAGGTTTAGATTTTATTTATATAATTTGCACAGACATTTAGATGTAGATTTGTTTGGGAAAAAATGTCATTGGACGTTATTATGTTGAAACCCTTTCAGAAAGATCCATATAACTGGAATGGACAAGTGTGCCCAGCAGCTTGGACTGTGCTCTCCCATCATGCTGTTCAGGCTGACCTTTCCCCTCTGCAACAGGCTGTCATGTGTGTACAATGTTGGTAACGGAACTAGACCAAAGTAGAATACAAAGTTAGAATACATTTCTGAGAAATTACTCAAAACCTAAGGGGAAGTATCTATTATTATCTACTGAGACAAAAATATTATATTTGGTCATTTATTTATTGAAGAAAATGGTCCATGATTACATATCTGCAAGTGACAAAAGTATTTGAACTGCTAGGATTAGCAATTAATTTGAAACTACTGTTATTTGTTGTCAAACATTGTGACATTAATCAGCTGTAAGTTGGTGCTCTGATGTATTTAAATAACAGGGATCGGTCTTAGTCAACATGTTTGTGGAAGTATATCAAGGCATATACAAAGGATATCTGAGGACCTCACAAAAAGAATGGTTTATGCTCGTCAGGATGGAAAAGGTTATAAAACCATTTCTAAAGAGTTTAGACTCCACCAATCCATAGTCAGACAGACTGTCATGGTCACTTGGAGGAACGGAGGAGACGAGCACAGGTGCCATGCAAAAACAAAGGTTTCAACAAAAGAGTCCAATATAACAAAGGTCATAAATCATGGTCAGAGTCGAGGAATAAATGTGGCGAGCGCGGACGTGAAACAAAAGAGCTACAAGGCACTCAGGCGTCAATAAACGTGGCGAGGCAGATCCACACACGGGTCAGGAACCAGGCAGGAGTAATCCAAGGCTGACTGAATGCAAAACATGCAGGTAATCCGAGTCGGACGGGATGCGAGGCATGAACGCGAAACACGTAGGTAATCCACACTGGATGGCGCGTACGACGTGCTCAGAACACAACTACACCCTGAGCATGGCCTAGAGCCGAACTTATGAACAGTCCACTGCAGCTGTGTTCAGTCAGTTCATTAATGTACGAAGCAAGCAGAAGAGAAACCAGGGCGAGGCTGTGGGGCGTGACACAGACATACAAATGGAGGAAATTTAAAATTATTTTTTCTCTCCCCAGGAATGGTCGATTAACAAGATCAAAGCGAGAAGTTACATGCACTCACAAAGGAACACTGTAACTTCTAAGCAACTAAAGGCCTCTCTCATATTGGCTTGTGTTAATATTCGAGTCCACCTTTAAACAGTGAAACCAAAATAGAACTTCTTGGTTTAATTGAGAATTTTTATATCTGAAGAAAACAAACCACTGTATTCCAGCATAGGGACCTTGTCCTATCTGTGAAACATGAAATGGAGGAAATTCAAACTCACTGTTACCCTCCCCATGAGTAGTTGTTCAACAAAGATCAGGTGTGTAGTGGTCCATGAAGTCACAACGGAATGCAAAGTAACTACTAAGCAACTAAAGTCCTCTCTCACATTGGTTAATGTTAATGTTCGTGGGCTAAATTTCTTCTAAGCCAATGGAAGCTAATAGGTAATTGTTGCTAATAGGTATGTAATGTAATATTGTAACATTTTCCTCAAGTAATGAATGACCAAATATGATACTGTTATTCATTTGCTCAAGTGAGTTCTCTATATTTATTTATATGACTTTCTGAAGTTCAAAAGGGTTCACAAACTTTCAAGCATCACTGTACGTATTAGCAAAGCAAAAATAGTGAATAGTAGGAGGATTGTTTAAAAAAGAGAAAAGCATATAAGGAAAGAATGTGTACTTTTTATTTTAGACACACCAGTATGAATAAAAGAAATTATGAAGATTTTATTTCTGTGTGACTTAGGGTGGACAGTGGTGAAGACAATATAAAGCTCAAAAATGACAGAACTTCGTCTAAATGATTTATGAAGATACTAAACAATTCTGTTTTTAGTGCAGCAGCAGTGCAAGCAATTTTGTTAACTTTTATTATTATTAGAAAATGTTAGTTTTTTTTTTAGAAAGTAATGAAAGTATCTTGGAAAATTATTGGAGTAAATGTATGAATATGCATTTGAAAGTCTATCAAACAAACTCTTGCAAAAAATTTTCTATTCAATTAAAGTACTGATGCCAAAATATACGAGTATATAAAATGTATAGTAAATGTACTATACTATGACAATATCACTGAGTTTTGTCAACCAGACTTTGTACTTTTGCAGTCGCTGGCAGTGCTACAGTAGCCACCATCGCTCTCAGAGGATGTGTTATGCACTGCTCCTTAGGCTGCTAAGGGCTGTGGAGGCCGAGTGGGAAGCTGGAGAAGTGAATAAGGAGCTGGTAAGTCCTCTTGCCACAAAACACTATTGATCCAGAGTTTTGGAACGAGGTAACCGACTGAGAGGGTGGATGAAAGGTTTAGAAGGGTGTTGTGAGCTAACTCACATTTAGTAGGAAAGAGCTAAGGGTGCTTATACACTGCTCACTAAAAGCAATAACTATCCCAAACAGGAACCAGAAGAACAAGTTCTCATTAATTGTTAACGAAAATGTCTTAATATGCATTCACTTACGAATAACTTATTTCTGTGTACAGTTGTCTTTTAGATTTTGTTATTTTGACTTATCCATACAGTACCAAAAGCAACAGATAAGTAATATGATAATTGTGATTATTACATTCCATCATTGATTTGAGACACCTGTGACTGAAAAGCATCTAATAGCATGCAAGACCTCCATGAGCACGAATAACAGCTGTGATTCGATTTTGCATGAACTGGACAAGTTTCTGGATGTAGGTGACTTCAGCTTTGAGTCAGTCTTGCCCTGAACGTTTTACTTGTAGTCCCACAGATTTTAAAGAGGATTCACATCTGGTGATATTGCAGGCCAGTCCAGACGTGTGACTGCTCCTGAATGTTTATCATGTGAATCAGCCACATTTGCAGCCCTGTGAATGTGAGAATTGTCATTTGTTACAGAACGGACAGGAAAAAGGAAATGAGAACAAAGGACTCAAGTGCGGGGGATCCCATAGGAAGGCTGTTAAAGGGAGAGTGTAATGCGAAGCAACCAGAGAGAAATGGGAAATGGATAAACTAATAGTAGCCTCGGACTGGGATGAAGGACCACAGCCAAGTACAGCGTTGGCAGATGGGGGATTCAAACCTGGAATGCGCTGATAAGAGGACCGGCGCGTTAGCGATGAGCCACATGCGTGGTGACGTCAGCTCTGTGAGAACGGTGGTAGAGGAGAACAGAAAGCCGTGCGTAGTGGGAATCGGAATAACACGGGCACCAGGAGGTGACTTCTATAAATGAGGGGAAGCTAAAGCAAATGGAAAAGCTCGTGCTGGAAAGGGCACAGCAAAAACACATCTAAAAAACTAAAAAGGGCGACGCGGAAGAGCGTTGAGAGAGATAAGTGCACAGGGGGAGTGCACGGGTGGAATAAAGGGACTCGCGCAGTAGCACGACATGTCTAAGCACTGAGTCTTTGAAACTCTCGCCGCAAACCAAACGAAAGGACTTGTCGCTTGAATGCGAATATAATTAGAGTAAAGTCCGCAAGGGCTCTCGAAGTAGGTGCACGCATGAAGCACACTAGAGAAGGACCGAGCAAGAGAGACATAGAAAGCACGGAAACAGGGGCGCTAAGGGACAAGGTGAAACTTTCCCTTCCTAGAAGCTAAGCCTTGGCAGTTACCTCGAGTACCTATGATCTACGTGACTAGCCCCCTGTGCGGGACTAGCCTACTGTTTTCCCTAACGTGATGACGGAGAGAAGAATAGTGCCGCGAACGATGTAATAACTTGCTAAACAAACGTAGCAATAGGCAATACTGTGGCGCTAGATCTGGTCTCTTATAGCCGAGCGGCAGGTGCGCCTGATCCCCACTGATGGGGGGTGGTCACAGAATGCCACGGCGCATTCGTGTTGCCCTGCACTCGACGCGTTCAGCAGGCCGACACCGCCCTCTGGTGTTGGACACGGGGGTTCTTACATCATCTTGGAATACAGGGGTAGGAATGTAATCTACCTCGGTAAGATAATAAGCAAAGCCAACAGCTCAATGTAGGAATTGTGGTTCAAATTCACTGTCACCTCAACCAAAGGACCCACATCACAGACCCTCCTCCAGCTTGAAAAACACCTTGTACGCACTTCTCATTGAAGGTTTCCTGAGGTCTTGGATGGACACCATGCCTAGAATCATTCACAAACAGGCAACACATAACACATTTTCAGTCATGAACAGTTCCATCTTTGTGTCTTTTCGTCCACTATAACCAGGCAACTTTGTGAGCAGAAGTGAGCAAAGTCCTCGTGTGCCACTCTGCCCCATATGTTCATGGTATGCATTTCCCTGTGGAGTGTGTTTTCAGAAATTGGTTGTGAAGGACCTGTAGAAGAATTTTTGCCACTGCTGGTAGACCCCATGACCGTACGCTTCAATACGTTTGTAAATTTTGCTATGTCCTTCACACTATGGCCTTCACAAATGCAATCACTCCTTTTTACCAATCATTAACATCTGCTTTGCCACCCATTTTCCACACATCAAACGAGACATTCACTGCACTGTACCACCTCTTCTCAATCAATGAATCCCGTTGCACACCCCGCAGGTATTTATAGCGCAATCATCCTCGTGCAACACCATCTGCAGGAGCCTGAAGTTACTACCAACTTAATCACGCAAGGTGACTAATTTTTTGTCCAGGGAGCTTAACTGACACCAGCTCACAATAGCCAAACTATAAATAAATATTTACAAATGTGGTTCCTTCATCCCCTGAAAGTATTCTTCTTATATAATACGACTATTTATATTTCATGCAAAGTCATTATTGTCCAATATGATGTCACAGCATTAGAATTATTTAAATGTAAACATATGTTATAAACAAATTCTGAATACATAAATTTCTATGAAATAGTGGGATGACTATGTTACGCTCAGCCTCATTACTCAGCCTTTGTCTAAAATATGAAAAATAAGGTAAAATTCAATAATAATAATTTAAGAATAAGAATAATTTTTACTCAAATAATATATAGAATTTGGGGAATTGTGCAAGGTTGTAAAGGTAAAGTTCTTTGCAGTATAAAAGGGTGGACCTTCATGTAATGATTTTACACAATAAAGAAGCATTAATCATAATGCATTATATGTTAAGAGTCTTACCTTTCTCTAACGCTAGGGGGTAGTGTTGGCTTAGTTTCCTTAGGTTGAGACCCTGACAGTGAGCGCGATCGTGCATGCATGGTTAAGGCTGTGTGATCACGTTATTGTTCGATCATGCATGTACCAATTAAGCTGCTTGATCGCATTATGGGCAACACCTGCTGACTCAGGCATATAAAATCCGTCATGAGCTCAGTCTGTGTCGCACCATCACTCGTGATGGTTGTACCATTGCCCATCGGAGCCCTCACCCGGCATTGTTAGGGATAGTGGTAGCTGTTTCTTTGAAAGATAAGCAGTATTGGTATGGTTGGAAGACCAGATGGTGATCGCTAGGGCTGTAGACGCTAGAGCAGGGAAAGGGTCCTTCGTTTGCGCCAATGGGCTGTAGACGCAGACGATCAGGGTTCGAGTCCATGCTCTCTGCCATTGTTGCCACAGTGCCCATAATTTAGCTCACCCCAGAGCTTACTGAATCTTTTTGGTCCACTAATTTCACCTGGAGCTAACTGCACTTTGGGTCCTAAAACCCCCTTTTTGAGGGGGTTTGCTTTATTCCATCTTAGCAAACCCCTAACATTTTAATAGATAGTATAGTAAATAGACAGTAGATCACACAAGTCTGAGACGCAAGGTAGTAACATGCTCCTATTTTGCATTTTTCTCAAATTTAATACAATGCTTTTCATTTAAAATCATATGAGCAACAAAACAATTTGATTTAAACATGAGTCTTAAAAATGCATATATTGCAAAATTTATTAGTATTTGGGATGTCACCCCGAACTAAACCCAAATGAGCATTTATGAGAGCACTTGAAGGCACTTATTAAAATTAAAGAGCCAAGCACTTATTAAAATTAGAAGTTGCTTTTTGGAATATTGGGAAATCATACTGGAAAGGATATCATCAGAGGTTCCATGCCAGCCATGACAGAGTCAATGCAAGCTTGAGAGCACACTGTCATTACAGCAAGGGGGCTATAACAGTTTCTGAATTTATATATAATATGCAAAGACTTTTCACTCAGTGTTATTTTGGTTATATGATTTTTAATGAAAAACATAGAATCACATTTGAGGATACAAAATGCAGAATAGACTGTATAGTGTTTATAATCAAACTATTTTAAAATATTCCATTCCAATGGACGTCGCCATTTATATTAAGGTCATTTGATATTACTACTTTACATACAAGTCAAGTCAAGTCAGATCTATTTATATAGCGCTTTTTACAATGGAGCATTGTCTCAAAGCAACTTTACAAGTTTAGATTATCTCCTAATAACTACGTCCAATCCCAAACTGAGCAAGCCTAGGGCTACAGTGGCAAGGAAAAACTCCCTGAGTGTTATAGGAAGAAACCTTGGAAGGACCAAGACTCAAAAAGGGACCCAACCTCCTTGGGCGGCGTAGATGATAAATCTAAGAGTGAAACTAAAGTCATGGAGTCAAAGTTTGAATAAAACGTTAAGTATGCACATCGGCGTTAAGTGGCCCGGGTATGATGGGGCTGGAGCTGACGACGGAAGCAGCTTGAGTGGAGCTTCAGCGGATGAACATCATGTGTGGGGCTGCAACTGCCGGAACACAGCTCGGAGAGAAAACAGAAAATGTAATTAGTTATTGATTAAGAGCACAGTGTCTATTAACAATCACTGATGCCATGACAATCACTGATGCCATGTGTAGCATGAGACCCCGGCAGCATTAGCTATAGCAGCATAGCTAGAAAGAGGAGAACTGGTAGGAAACACAGCCAAGAGGGATCACATGAGACATTGGCAATACAGGTCATTATGGTGCAAATACTGATATATGTTTATGTAGAGACTAGAGACTCAAATGTCACTGTATTGTTTAAATGACTCCTAGAACAGTTACAGTTTCATGGTTCCAGAAGGACTTGTGTACTGAATAGCATGGTCTCCTTTGGACCTTAATGATGACTATTACCATGTGCACAGGAGAGCCTCTTGGCCGAAAGCTTCAAACTCTACTGTGATTACTGCTTATCTCTCATGAAGAGCATAAGGCACGTGTTTCCCTGCACCATCCCTACTGCCATCACACGATGCGAGCTAATGCTGAGGTACACACATGCACGCACACTAATGGAAAGGTCTCCGCGGTGGAGTCCATACAAATTTTAATCTTTTTTTCAACTTTCAGGAAGTAGCTGTAGAAGGATGCCCTTTACGGCTCGATATATTCTCACGGGTGTCTGTATAGGCTAGAGAGGTTGGGAAGCATTGATATCCTGTGGGGCTTTTTCCAGTGTTGCTCTGAAATTTAATATAGTGTACTGATCTCAGGCAATAAATCATATTACCTGTACACACAAAAAGTTCTGCAGTCAGATGTAACAGACTGGCAGATGGGGTCGTCTGATCTACCTGCTCTACTGACTACATGCCCTTAACTGCACATACTAATAGTATTATACATTTAAGAAGGAATGTGTGTTTTGACTAGACTAGATTTTATATGTTTGTCCCTTTTATTTATTCTACTTTCTGCTGCTTTATAACCATATTATGCCTTACATTGTTCTGATGTGTGTTTTAGGACTGTTGGACAAATGCAGTCAATCCAAGCATTTAAGGCAGTTTGTCCTAATCGTAGCGAGCTACATCTGGAAATAGCAACAGTTATAAAGGTAAAAAGTAGCACAAACTAACAACCAGAAGCAATTGCTTTCAGTCACTGTCCAATCACTGTCAATAAGCAGTAATTACCTGTTTTCTGAACGCAGAAGGGCACAGTTGAATGGTATGAGGCCACCATTTCACACTTCAAACCAGATGAAGGGGTAAGAGTCTATTTTCTGAAAAAGTCACATGCTAGTGGTGTGGGCACAGGGAATGTGTATGCAGGCTCACTATTCTGTGTACTGTTTTCCTGCAGACTGTGGAAGAGCAGCTAAAGAGACTGGTTCTGGTGGTGGATGCAGTGTGTTTAGATGTTCAAAGAGGGCAGAATGTCTACAACAAGCTTTTTCATGGGTAACGCAGTATTTAGGTTTAGTCAGTTTTAACCCCAAAACCTCACATTTAGCTGGATTATAGTGGCTCCTGAAGATCTTGGTTTACCAGACTGAGTATTATTGATTAAGGTTGGAATTTGCCTGTTCTGAACAATAGATCTTGAGGAGAAGGAGAGTATTGATGAAGAGAGAAGCCTTAACCTGATTAGCACTGTTGTTTCTTTCAGCTCAGTGAAGGTGGACTTCTTCAGCATCTGTTATCGACAGTTAGAGAAGCTGGTGCGTATGGCATATGAATACCAGAGCTTCTGCTCCAGTTAATTTTAGTAAACGTGAAATGATAAAAGATGAGCTAATAAAGAGATTCCCATCCATGTCTAGGTGGCTGATGATGTGAGTGTTGCCATGGAGCGGGTTTGTGGGACTTTAGAACAGGAGAATTATCGGCTTTCTCAGACCATGGGGGAGACTTTGTTTGAGGTCTTCATATCTCTGAAGACCCTGAAACGATTCCGGGAGTACCTGCCTCTCAAGTGAGTCATTCATCTCTCACAATCCATCTGTAAGCATTCATGATTGTTGTCTTTCAAACTGGATCAATCGTATCAAAGCGCAAAGATGTGGGCAGTATGTGTCTGTGTGATGAAAAGTTGTCGCAGCTACTCTTTTGAAAGGATGTTATGTTCCTGAGTGGTGAGTCAGACATAATTTTCTCTGTGTGTGTGTTTGTTTGCTCTAGGGACACCAAGATGCTGGCACTGACTGGATTTCACAACTGGTTCAAAACCTCCATCCACAAATGGCTGCAGATTGTGCATGAAAAGTCTACTGACAGGATCCGCAAGGCAGTAGAGATGGACAAGGCATGTTACGGTGCAGTTTACTTTGTTAAAACTGTATTAGCACAGTTAAGGCAAGTGGAAGAGAAATAGCCTGGAATCTATACCATCCTAAACCATTGTGAGACTATTAGGGAGAGCCAGGGAGAGGGCGTCCGATCGTCACTCAGGCCCCGCTCGATGGTCGGGTGTTAGGACTCCCCGTCCGGCATCACCTGACCGGGACTTCCCTACACCCATGGAGCTCGGGGGGGTCAGAACCGCTCCGAGTGACGACCGGCCCCCCAGATTCTCACGGAAATCGGGAAACGCGGGCGCCGGGTCCGGCGGGGGGAGACTGGACTTAGGCGTTGCTCTCTCCTCCCTCTCCCTCTTCCCGCTGGGGCTGTCGCCTTCCTGCCCTCATCGCTCAAGGAGGGGCCTCAGCGACCCGCCTTCGAGTGCTCATCGACTCCGGCGGCGGAAGAGGAAGAAAAGAAAGCTTTAATCGATGCGAGTTCTCTAGCTCGCCAACTGGGGTTTGCGTCTCGAATCCCTCATCACCCACCCTTTGCCGTTCAGGGCGTTTTGTGACGGTCGGGCCCCTCGGTTTGTGGTCCGGTTCCCACCGTACGCAATTTTCCGCACGGTGGACCTTACAGTTGGGCTCACACAAGGAGAGAAAACTGTCTCTTTATGTCACACAAGCCCCCTCATTGCGGGGTCGTGCCCTGGCGGGATCCCCTGGTTGCACGCGCACAACCCACGGATCGACTGGCAGACCCAGTCAATCTTTGCCTGGGCCTCCCCGCTGCCGGAGGCCTGAGTCTGGTCCCCCGATCAGTCCTCCCCGTCCTCCCATAGCGGCAAAGCCAGCCTCCCGGGACATGTCCCAGGTCCTGAGCCCTATTGGGATCTGGGGGAGGTCTTCGGCAAGCGGCAAGAGCCCATGACATCTCCCTCCCCACCGGCTCCGTACGACTGCGCCATTACCCCTGCAACCAGGCACGCTCCCCCCCAGGGGGAGGCTGTTCTCCCTAAGCCCCCCTGAACGGCAGAGCCATGGAGGACTACATTAAAGAGGCCCTTGATCTGGGCCTTCATCAGGCCCTCCTCCTCCCCGGCGGGTGCGGGGTTGTTTCTTCTTTTGGGGGAATAAGGACGTGGGGTCCCCTGCGCCCTTGCGGTCGATTACCGTGGCCTCAACGCCATTAACCGTCACTAAGACCGGTATCCCCTGCCTTGATGTCCTCGGCGTTCGAGGCATTGCAGAAAGCCAGCATTTTCACCAAGCTGGATCTCCGCAGTGCCTACAACCTCGTTCGCGTAAGGCAGGTGCTAAGCAAATTAAAGTTGGGCCTCTAGATGAGTGGCCGGCATTGGCTGGAGGGCGCCAAGCACCCCTTCTTGGTCTGGACAGACCACAAACAAACCTGGCCTACATCAGACAGGCCAAACTGGGCTGAACGCTCGTCAAGCTCGGTGGTCATGCTTTTTCGAGCGCTGTCGACTTCACCCCTGTCCTATCGGCCGGCCAGGTTTCAAAAACGTATCAAACCCGACGCACTGTCCAGGCAATGCTGGGATCCGCCCGAGTCGGACTCCGCTCCTCACTTTTTTCCGATGAATCCATCCGGCCCCCCGAGTGGTGTCGCGTCGCTCACGTGGGTTCTTGTCGACCACCAAGCTGTCGCCAATGCCCTCCTCTGCGAGCCTGACCCTGGAAAACGGCCCCCCTCTGCCCGCGCTCCAGGTCTTGGAGTGGGGTCATGTTCTTCGGGTCTGCCTTGCTTGCCACCACCCGGGGGGGACCCGAACCCACCAGTTCCCTCGCCGACGCTTCTGGTGGCCGTTGCAAATGCTCGCTGAGATTAAGCGCTTTGTTGCTGCCCCTGCTTCAGGTCTGCGCCCGGACCCCGGGAGCAGCAGCGTTTAGCCGGTCCGTCCGCGTCCGGTGCGACCCAACACATTGTTACGCTCCGCCCTGGTGGGCGAGTGGCCGCCGGCGGCCAGCAATCCAGACAGGAGGGAGGCGAATCAGGGGCGGATCTTCGAGCACAGTTCACGGCGACTCGGGGGCGTGGGAGCACGCGACTTGTTATGACTGCCACCCGCGGCCGCCTCTAGTTGACTGCCGCCCATCCAAATGACCGCAGAGAGAGAGAGACCGAGTAATCGTCCTGGTCATCGTGGACAGATTCTCCAAGGCCTGCAAGTTCCTGGCCCTGCCCAAGCTGCCCTCGGCCAGGGAGACGGCGGATCTTCTCCTGCAGCATGTCGCCCGTGTCCATGGGTTCCCCAGAGACGTGGTCTCGGACCGTGGGCCCCAATTTGCCAGCCGGTTTTGGAAGGCTTTCTGTCGGCACATTGGGGCCGGGGCCAGTCTGTCCTCGGGCTTTCACCCCGAGTCCAACGGCCAGGCGGAACTGCTCAACCAGGAACTCTCCTGTATGCTGAGGTGCCTCACGAGGGACTGTCCGGCCACCTGGGCGGAACAGCTGCCATGGGCCAAGATGGCGCACAACACCCTGTGGCATTCGGCCCTGGGCATGTCCCCCTTTGAGGCCCAGTTTGGCTTTCCGCCTCCTCTCTTCCCCGATCAGGAGGCAGAGGTCGGAGTCCAGTCCGCCAAACGGCTTGTCGACCGCTGTAAGAGGACCTGGTCTAAGGTCAGGTCCTCCCTCCAGCGCAGTCAGGAGGCCATGTGTCGTCAAGCCAATCGCAGACACACGCCCGCCATCTCCTTCCGTCCTGGCCAGAGGGTGTGGTTGTCCACGCGGGACCTCCCCCTCAAGGGTCCTTCCGGGAAGCTGGCGCCCAAGTACATCGGGCCGTTCAAAATCAGCCGGCGGATCAACCCGGTTTCCTATCGGCTGGAGTTGCCCCCTTCCATCAGGGTGCACCCCACCTTTCATGTGTCGTGCCTCAGGCCCTTCCTTTGTGGGGGGACGGCCCCGGCCGACCCGCCCCCTGGCCCGCGCATGATCCGGGGCTCCCCGGATTATACGGTTCGCCGGTTGCTGGATGAGCGCCGGGTTCAGGGCAGCACCCAATTCCTGGTCGACTGGGAGGGGTATGGTCCTGAGGAACGGTCCTGGGTCCCGGCTCGCCGCATCCTGGATCCGGAACTAGTTCGGCAGTTCCGGAGGGACCGCGCCGCCGGTCTCGGGGCGTCGGGAGCCGCCCCTGGGGGGGGGGGTCCTATTAGGGTCCGCTCGCCACACCTCAGGACGGGTCGCCAGCAGGGGCGCACCACCCGTCCCGGGACTAGCATCCCGGTCCCGCTTCGCACACTGCGTTCGCGCAGGGCACGTTCCAATGCTATTCGCAACACCTGAATCCCTGCCTATATAAATCGGTCCTAAGTGGCCCTCGCCGTCGCACCCTCGCAGACAAACACGTTGCTTTCGACTCCCATTGCTCCCAAACGCCGTATTCGCTCGGCCACCACACCGTGTCCCGCTCCAACTTTCTCACCCAGAGCTATCGCCATAACCTGGTTCTCCTCCGGTCGGACCGCAGTTCCTTCCAGGGCCAGAAGGTAGCTCGCTCTTTGAAGAGAGCAAGCAGAGTAAAGCCGCAAGGTTTGAGGTACGGCAGGGCATTAGTTCTTCGGCAGCGTAGGTTTAGCTCCGCGGTTCTCGTGCTTCCGTTTAGCCTAGGCTCGCCTCTGCTTCAAGCGCTGCTCTTTAGTTCTCCCTCGGCGGCGGTGCAGCCTTCCCCCGCTTTTCCTCGCCACGTTTAACCGTCCCTGTCGTTAAGGGATTTCCTCCCCCGCTCTCCAGAGCACTCTTGAGTGCCGCTTTTCGGCGGCTTTTGCACTTTCGGCCGGGCGTTTCATCTCGTTATCCCCAGCGGTCTTACACGCCGCCTTCTGTGGCGCATGCGCGTCGTTTCCCGCGCTCGCGCAGGCATCTCCCCCCTCCTCTGCCGGCTGCCGGCCACACACACACAAACGCTGAGTTCAGCGCCAGGCTGCGCGCTCCGCTTCCAGCGCGCTTCACACACACACACACACATCCACACAGCTGAGTTCAGCGTCAGGCTGCGCGCGCTCACTTCCAGCGTGCTTGGCGGCACTTTTCAAGCTGGTAATTCCCAGCCTTCACGGGGCTTATTCCTCGTGCCTTTTTGTTAAACGTTCTCTCCTTTTTTTCTGGTGTACTCCTTATTCTGAGCCCGCCGTGGACGGCGCTTGTTTTTGTCGTTCCCTTTTCTTTCTCCTTCTGTGGGAGTTCATTGCACCTGTGTCCTACCCTTCCTTTCCCCCTAGGGTCCGATTCCGAACCCTGACAGAGACTCCATATATAGCATGTAACAATAATACTATTTCAGGTCAGTCAGATACCATAAGATTTGGGATGCATATGTTATATACCACCACAGCTCCATCCTTACCCTATAGAATTTTGTGTGCTTAGGGTCACTGCCCTGCCACATGTCCCAAGTTCATCTGAGATATAATTCATGCTCCAGAATTCATTATTCCAGCAACGATTACAAGACAATGAGGATTCACACAGATGCAGCAAAACTGGCTCAAACCATGACATGGCTCAAACCATGATATGGATTGCTTCCTTTAGAAATTTACATTTACATTTACAGCATTTAGCAGACGCTCTTATCCAGAGTGACTTACAATTGATACAATCCTACACTCCAAGCAATTGTGGGTTAAGGGTCTTGCTCAAGGACCCAACAGTGGCAGCTCGGCAGAGGTGGGATTTGAACCCTGGACCTTCTCGTCCATAGTCTAATACCTTACCTGCTAGGCTACCACAGTCCCGCACTGTGAAAGAAATTGCTTGAATAATTCAGAATTCATTATTCAAGCAACGATTACAAGACAATGAGAATTCACCCAGATGCAGCAAAACTGGCTCAAACCATGACACTACCAACACCTTATTTCACAGATCGTTTAAGTTTGAGTTGGACTCATGTGTCCACAAATGTCCAATAGCCTTCAGCAAACTGCAAAATGGCAGCAGTGTTCTTTTTGGTGAACAGTGGCTTTTTCCATACAACTCTGCCATGCCAGTCTTCTTCTGATAGTGGACTCATGAACATTAACATTAACCAATGTGATAGAGGCCTTAAGTTGCTTAGAAGTTACTTAGCATTCTACACCTTGCATTTGGAGTGATCTTTGTTGGTTGACCACTCATGATAAGAGGTAACATGGTAACAGTGGTCTTGAATTTCCTCCTTTTGTACACAACCTGTCAGACTGTGAATTGTGGAGTCCAAACTCTTTAGAGATAGTTTTGCCTTTAAAAGCCTGATGAGCATAAACTGAGATCTTCCAGAATCTATGCTGTCTGTTCCATGATTACACTTCCACAAACATGTATAGTGAAGACTTAACTTTGACAGATCCTTGTTTTTAAATACAACAGGGTGTCCACTCACACCTGATTATAATTCAGTTGATTAAAAACATTTATTCATTCATTCACTTTCTTATCCGGCATAGTGTGCAAAGCAGGAACAACCCTAGACATGTCGCCAATCCATCATAGGGCTGATTGAAAACACCTGAATATAATTTTACCTTCAAAGTAATTGCTAATCCTAGATTTTCACATACTTTTGCCACTCACAGATATAGAATATTGGATCATGTTTTTAAAAAACGTTTAGGAAGTTTTTCCTTGCCAGTGTCACCCTAGGCTTGCTCAATTTGGGATTGGCCTTAGATGTTATAAGATAATCTAAAATTGTAAAGCTGCTTTGAGACAATGCTCCATTGTCAACAAAATACTATATAAATAAACCTGACTTGACTTGACTGTCCACATTATTAGACACATCTACCCTATAGCTCCACTTTGTAGATGTACTTCAAGCTGGGTCAGTTAGTAGGGCTGCTGTGTAACAGAACTTCAAGCGAGAACTTCAAGAGTGAACTAGCTGGATAATGCTGGGCACAACACTGCTACAGGACATGCATAATATGGGACAAGGTATAGAATAAGCCAAATACACAAAGTAGTCAAAATACACAAATGGAGAAAAATATCAGATGCCAATATTACACCAGTATCAGACAGTTTGAATGTATCTAGCCAGTGTGAGCCTAGCTTTGGCTGGACCCTGTGCCTTGTGCTAAGCCTAGCAGTTTTACACAGTGACACATAAGGAATCAGAACAAACCAAATCTGTTCTCCATCACCAGCTGCAATTAACCTTTGTGTGTTGTGCTGTAGAGCTATCAGGGTACTGCACAAAGCACAACAGAACAAGTACAGTTCATATCAGGAAAGTGAATAATAGACTGCAACAAAGTCCTGAATATCAAAGTAAACAGTCTAAGCTAGGGGCTAATGTTAGCTAACCTACAGCCAAGGTGGCTGAAAGAGTAAGAGTTTGCGTTTTTGCTTGTTTCTGGTGAATGTGAACTGTTGTACTTTCAAAATGAAAAGAAAACCAAATCACATTCAACTTAAATAGTATTTTAGTTATCACCATTTGTATTCTCTCTTGCTATTTAGCAAGGACTTAGCCACCATTAGGTGTGTGTTTTAATCTGGACTATATACTGCATCATACGTAGAAAAACAGCACTGAGAAACAGATCTCAGATCTCACAGCTAGTGTTGAAATGTTTGCTTGGTTGTTGAAATTCTTGACTTAGTAACTGTGTGTCTAGTTGTGACAGCTGTGGTGGTGTCTGTTTTTATAACACTGAGGATAATTCAGAGGAGAGAACAGTAATGGCAGAGGTGAAATCAAAATGGGCGCTGATCAGACGTTACCAAATAACCACCCAGTAGTTTAGACACTTTGCACATAGTGGTTTATTTTAAATGATGATGTCAATTAAGACACAATATGAAAACATGTAGTAGAGTGCTGTAATGTACAAGACAATAATTCTCATCATTGTATCTTTTATAAAATTTGAAACACTTACCAATAAGGAAAATGAAAGCAACGTTGCTTTCTACCTTCAAGACTGCGATTCTCTTTTCTGTCAGCGGGTGTCACAAGGGTTTGCTTGTACTAGTTTTGTCATTCAGACATGAAGTATATGTATATACAACATATTTTTATTTCCTATTATAATTCTTAAGACCTTGGATATTAAAATGAATGGACAATAATTGGATGATTGTTAATCGGTGCATACCTGTACATCAACTCTACTAAAGTGCTATCATAAGTCACATAGTGTACTACAATGAGGATGTAATAATACATTAGGTACTGCTGTTTGATGACTTTTTACTGTGTACCATACAGATTGTGACATACACCTGGATATAGACATACAGTGGGTCAAAAAAGTATTTAGTCAGCCACTGATTGTGCAAGTTCTACTTAGAAAAATGAGAGAGGTCTGTAATTTTCATCATTCTTTCCTTATATGCTTTTCTTTTTTTTAAACAATCCTCCTACTATTCATTATTTTTGGTTCCTTTTTTTTTTTATACGTACAATGATACTTGAACGTTTGTGAACCCTTTTGAATTTCAGAAAGTTATATAAATAAATATAGAGAACTCACTTGAGCAAATGAATAACAGTATCATATTTGGTCATTCATTACATGAGGAAAATGTTCCAATATTACATTACATACCTATTAGCACCAAAAGTACAGTGGGGCAAAAAAGTATTTAGTCAGCCACTGACTGTGTAAGTTCTCCTACTTAGAAAGATGAGAGAGGTCTGTAATTTTCATCATAGGTACACTTCAACTATGAGAGACAAAATTAGAAAAAAAATCTAGGAAATCACACTGTAGGATTTTTAAAGAAATTAATTGTAAATCATGGTGGAAAATAAGTATTTGGTCAGTAAATTTGGTTCAACTCAATACTTTGTAACATAATCTTTGTTGGCAATCACAGAGGTCAAACATTTCCTGTAATTATTCACCAGGTTTGCACACACTGTAGCTGGCCCATTCCTCCATGCAGATCTCCTCTAGAGCAGTGATGTTTTGGGGCAACACGGACTTTCAACTCCCTCCACAAATTTAATATGGGGTTGAGGTCTTGAGACTGGCTAGGCCACTCCAGGACCTTGAAATGCTTTTTCCAGAGCCACACCTTCATTGCCCGAGCGGTGTGTTTGGGATCATTGTCATGCTGGAAGACCCAGCCATGTTCCATCTTCAATGCTCTCACTGATGGAAGGAGGTTTTGGCTTAAAATCTCATGATACATGGCCCTGTTCATTCTTCCCTTAACACGGATCAGTCGTCCTGTTCCCTCTGCAGAAAAACAGCCCCAAAGCATGATGTTTCCACCCCCATGCTTCACAGTTGGTATGTTGTTCTTGGAATGCAACTCAGCATCTTTTTCCTCCTGTTGAGTTTTTACCAAAAAGTTCTATTTTGGATTCATCTGACCACATGATATTCTCCCAATCTTCTTCTGGATCATCCATATGCTCTCTGGCAAACTTCAGACGGGCCTGGACATGTACTGGCTTAAGCAGGGGGACACGCCTGGCATTGCAGGATCTGAGTCTCTCTTGCCATAGTGTGTTACTGCTGGTAGCCTTGTTACGTTGGTCCCAGCTCTCTGCAGGTCATTCATCAGGTCCCTCCATGTAGTTCTGGGATTTTTGCTCACCTTTCTCATGATCATTTTGACCCCATGGGATGAAACCTTCCCAGCCTGCTGCAGGACTACAATTTTCTTCCTGGTATCCATCAACAGCTCTTTGGTCTTGGCCATGGTTGAGTTTGGAGTCTGACTGTTTGAGGCTGTGGACAGGTGTCTTTTATACAGGGATACCGAGGTCAAACAGGTGCCATTAATACAGGTAATGAGTGGAGGACAGAAAGAGCTTCTTAAAGAAGAAGTTACAGGTCTGTGAGAGCCAGAAGTCTTGCTTGTTTGTGGGTGAACAAATACTTATTTTCCACCATGATTTACAATTAATTTTCTTTAAAAATCCTACATGTGATTTCCTGGATTTTTTTCCCTCATTTTGTCTCTCATAGTTGAAGTGTACCTATGATGAAAATTACAGACCTCTCTCATCTTTCTAAGTAGGAGAACTTGCACAATCAGTGGCTGACCCAATACTTTTTTGCCCCACTGTACCTATCTTATCAATCCATGCTGGAGTGAGGGAGGGGTTGTGGTGCTAAAACATATTTGTACGATAAGGTTATAATTTTACACCCAGCATCTTCAAAGAAAAACTACTGGGCCCTGTAACTTATTGCACAAGCTTTAATCATGTACCATAAACCATGTGCAGAGTCCCTCTGATTTGCATTTACTCTGGTGAGAAAAGGGAATTGCTTTCTCCTGGCTAAGACATAAATAGCTCCAATTCATGCGTACACCTTCTGTGTTCTGTACACATTTGGGTGATGTTTAGCAGCCTAAGTGGCTCACTGGGTAGAGCCAGCTGCTGCGGTGTCAGAGGGCCTGCGTTCAATCTGTTCAATCTTTAGGCTGTGGGAGCAGCCTAAAGAGAGGATTTATTTTTATGTGTAGTTTCAATGTTTGTGTGTTAGACAGAGTAACTGAAAGAATAAGCAAGATTACCATTACAAGGCTATATTTGTGTATGAATGTCACAGTTGGAGCCAGTCCAGCAAGCCAGACACAGCTTGTCGGCAGTGGACGTTACTACGTGCTTCATCCAGGTGCAAGAGTTTTGGGCCCAGCTGGCATGGCCTGACTCAGCAGGGTCCTTCATCTTCATCACACGCCTAACTGATGTGAGTTCTTATGGTCTCAAAAACAAGAAAGAGAAAAATATGTGCCACAAATGAGCTATGTATGGTTTTGTTCATTGCAGAATTTGTGCAGTGAAGCGGTATGCTATGCTGAGCTTCTCAAACGCAAAATTGAGCGGAACCAGCTGGTTCAAGACCACCGGACCTTCACTGTGCAGGTATGGCCTTTAAGGAGACTGGACCTTCATTTCATATTGAGTAAATGTCAACATTGAGAGCTGGTCTCTGATTACAATGTAATCTCATTGTAATGCTTTCATTACCTCATGACTTTTCATCTCCAATCTCTTTGCCCTCTTCCCAGTCCTATTTATATTCCTATCAATCCAGTCCTCCTATCAATTTATCCTTTTTCACGTTCTCTCTTTTCCTACTGGCACAATTTTCTTCTTACCTGCTTTTGCTCAGCTGTCTGTGGCACTGAACAACACAGAGTATCTTCGCACTTATCTCTCTGGCTTGCCACGGGAGATGGATTGGCGAGCTGTGGAGCAGGCCATGGAGGAATCATGTGGCACTGAAGGCAAAGAGCAGGTGTACAAAGCCCTAAATGGTCAGCTCCACAACGCTGACATGGACCTTCAGAGGGAAGCTAAGCGACTCATTTCACACCTAACTGATAAGGTACCATAGCAGTGCACCGGAATAGACACTACATGGGGGCTTCATGAACTATTAACTCATCGATACATTCAAAGTGAGGGCAAAACGAGCCAGTCATTAGACACAGACTGCAGTCTTAGTTTTTATTATTTTTCTCCAGACTTTGCTGCCTGAAAGGGTCATTTTGTGCAATTATGGGGCCTTATAATAAAGAAGATTTCTTCCTGCATTAGTTTTAATAGAAAGCTGAACTACATGTATTGTTGTCAGGCTGATTGTGATAATGTTCTTTGTTTGGTTTGTTATGTCAGATGCTTCCTGAGCTCAGGAGATACATTCAGCATATTAGTCTCTCTCCAGACACCATTAATTGTGATGAGGTGAGAAGGCTGTTTATGATCACTAATGATAATGTAAGGTTGTAATATTGTAATTAGAGAATATGCATCAATAACCTCCCTGTACATAAAACTTTTCCAGGCCGTGTCTCCATTGATGAAATACCTAGATAACACTTTAGTAATCCTCAAAGAGTCACTGGTGAAGGAGAACCTGACAAGGTAATACCTTTGCTATTCTGTATGACTGCTGTTAAAATATATAATATTTACTTTTAGCAGACCCTTGCAATTGGTAGAGTCTTACAATCCAAGCAATTGTGGGTTAAGGATCTTGCTCAGGGACCCAACAGTGACAGCTGGGACAGGTGGGATTTGAACCCTGGACCATCTGGTCCAAAGTCCAGTACTTTGAACCCCTAGGCCACTACAGTCACAATTTACAGCATTTACAGTATTAATATTATGGAACTGTTCCATAATATAAAGTGGGGCAAAAAAGTATTTGGTTAGTCACTGATTGTGCAAGTTCTCCTACTTAGAAAGATGAGAGAAGTCTGTAATTTTCATCATAGGTACACTTCAAATATGAGAGACAAAATGTGAAAAACAAAATCCAGAAAATCACATTGTAGGATTTTTAAAGAATTTAATTGTAAACCATGGTGGAAAATAAGTTCCACGAACTTTCAACTCCCTCCACAAATGTTCTATGGGGTTGAGGTCTGCAGACTGGCTAAGTCACTCCAGGACCTTGAAATGCTTTTCCGGAGCCACTCCCAAGCGGTGTGTTTGGGATCATTGTCATGCGGGAAGACCCAGCCACGTTCCATCTTCAATGCTCTCACTGATGGAAGGAGGTTTTGGCTTAAAATCTCATGATACATGGCCCCGTTCATTCTTCCCTTAACACGGTTCAGTCGTCCTGTCCCCTTTGCAGAAAACAGCCCCAAAGCATGATGTTTTCACCCCCATGCTTCACAGTAAGTATGGTGCAACTCAGCATTCTTCTTCCTCTAAACACGTGTTACTGATGGTAGCCTTTGTTACTTTGGTCCCAGCTCTCTGCAGGTCATTCATCAGGTCCCTCCGTGTAGTTCTGGGATTTGTGCTCACTGTTCTCATGATCATTTTGACCCCATGGGATGAGATCTTGCGTGGAGTCCCAGATTGAGGGAGATTATCAATGGTCATGTATGTCTTACAATTGCTCCCACAGTTGATTTATTCACTCCGACGTGCTTGCCTATTGTGGATTCACTCTTATCAGCCTGCTGCATGTCTACAATTTTCTTCCTGATGTCCCTCAACAGCTCTTTGGTCTTGGCCATGGTTGAGTTTGGAGTCTGACTGTTTGAGGCTGTGGACAGGTGTCTTTTATACAGATAATGAGGTCAAACAGGTGCCATTAATACAGGTAATGAGTGGAGGACAGAAGAGCTTCTTAAAGAAGAAGTTACAGGTTTGTGAGAACCAGAAATCTTGCTTGTTTGTGGGTGACCAAATACTTTTTTTCCACCATGATTTACAGTTAATTTCTTTAAAAATCCTACAATGTGATTTCCTGGATTTTTTTCCTCATTTTGTCTCTCATAGTTGAAGTGTACCTATGATGAAAATTACAGACCTCTCTCATCTTTCTAAGTAGGAGAACTTGCACAATCAGTGGCTGACTAAATACTTTTTTGTCCCACTGTAAATAGCAGTTTGAATTTGTATTTATGAATTAATTTCTATTTTATGACAATTGTGTAATTACTATTTTGTATTGTTGGTGATTATTGTGATAGCATTTTTTTTGCCCTTCACAGGGTTTTGCACAATCTCTGGGAGCTTCTGCTGAGGATGATCCTGGACTCAGTGGCAGAAAACAGAGGTGTCCAGGTGGAGTTCTACACACGGTTCCAGTACACAATAGAGGTTAGTGATCGTAAGTTAAAATGGAGACTAAGCTGACAATGTACAATCAGACACACACAGTGTTGAGGTATCGGTGTGTAAGATTTTTGCATACAGGTTGATGGTTTCGATTTCCAGTAACTGACACAAAACTCGTACATGTTTTTCACACAAAACTGGTAAAAATGTGGATAGTTTGAAATAACCTTTCTGTATTCATTTTTAATTGAATGTGGTGGGATATTCAACTAAACCATAATAGTAAACCTGTATCTTCTAAATTCACAGTCCAGGCTGAAGGAACTCTAAACCCTTGCATTTCATTACTGGTTAGAAACTCTTTTAGCAGCAATAACATTCCACATAGCTGCTGATCAGACTTGCCGCAGCACCTTAGTTGGGTTATGATATGACTTGGCCATTCACAATTTTATATCACTGTGTTGGTGAAATAATTGTGTGAACTGATTACTGTCCTGTATCATCCAACTCAACTGCTATTAAACTTCAGATGATGCACCGCTATCCTAATATTCTTCTAGTCAGTTTCTTGAAACAATATTAAATTAATTCTTCCACCAATGAATACAAGCTGCCCAGGTTCTGTGACAGCAATACAGCCTGAAACTCTGATGCTTTACAATTGTTTTTTTTCTGTTTGTTTGTTTGTTTTTATAGCTTTTTTTCATTTTCTTGACTCTCTACAGTTTCTTCTCCTTTTGAAGTTCCTCTGAATTTTTATTTTGCTCTGGGTATTTTTCCACATAAACAGACCTTTCTTGTGAAGTGTAGACTTCCAATTTCATCTCATTGACTGGAACACCTGGCACATATTCTCTAAATGTGTTACTTCCCCAGAGGTTTGTGAATTTCCAGTACTGTAAATGATTAATCACAGTCAGTGGCGTAGATTTCATTTCAGCTTTGGGGACAGGCTGCTCCCCCCACCCAAACTAATGCATCATATAACTAGTGTTTTACTACTCCAAAAATTAATGCCAGATATCATACCTTGAATACAAACATATATTTACTATGAGTATATTTTAAATTTAAATTAAAATATCACATTCAGTTTATGTCACTTTTAAATGTTTGAATAGTGGAGCTAGTATGCTAAAGGAACACAAACTGCATTCACCATGCATCAGACATGCATGAGGACATATAGACATGACATAAAAACCAAACTCAGAGACACACACCAGTGCAAGTTAACCCAAAGTGCTTTATTTACACAGTGCACTAATCTCATCTAGACACTACCCTTTTAACTGTAAGACTCTTTAACAGTCTCTCTTACAACTCTCACACTGAGTACATTTACATGCATGTAACAATCTGATCATGTTGTGGTTTTAGGACCCAATTACAGTTAGCTCCAGACGAAACTGATGAACCAAAATGTAAATAAAAATAAATAATATGAGAACTAAACAAGTGAAAATGAAGCTGCGCCCCTAACGGATGGCAGTTGAGAATCACACCCTGATCACTCATGACAGGGTCCGTTGCTCTAACGTCTTGCCACGAGCTGGCTGGAATGAAGTGAGCTAAAACAGAAAGGATAAAAAACACAAACAAGCGCCGCGTGGAGCGGACGCAAAACAAAACCACTCCTTCATATATCAAATGAAAGGAGGAGAGGTCAGACCACGTGTGTACTTTAAAGTGTCGTGGTGAGCAAAAATAAAGAGACCGAAAAAACAAAAAAGAAAAACCGAAAGCGCTCTGCGAAAAAGATGGAGCCTTGCGCAATCGCCGTAGGCACTTGGTGTAGCACAGGCCGACGCATGCGCAGCGCAGAGAGATCCCGAGTGGAGCCCAGCGGGACCTGTCATGTGACTGCTTCGGCCACATAACGTGGAGGGTGAGGCGCGAGACTGAAATGGCAGCACACCAAACCTCTGAAAAAGATGCGATAGTGTGCTAAATCTAAGCCCTAACTTACCTCTGGTCTTCTGAGCCGTACATGACTGATCTCCTAAAGCGAGATCGGTCTACCAGTAAGCCTAAGAGGGTCAGAAAATAATTACCACCTAAATAAAACGCCGTAACGATAAGGCAGTAAAATCAATTGATGGTGCGACAACAGCCAAGGCTCAGGGATGCACTTAAATACCTGAGCTTGCAGGTGTTGCGAATATTGCAACTACGCAGATTAAGCAGGTGCATCAAGATCGCATCAAGCATGCAAAGGATGAAAACTGAGTCAACGCTGACCTCTAGTGTCCAAAGACGGAAGCCAGCGTGGCTCCTAACAGATTATAGTCAGATTCTGCAGTTATTTGATTATTCAGATGGATATGTATAAAGCATACTCCTATCAATAAATCAGATAAAGAGAAATCAGATAAAGAGAGCTGGATTTCAACCCAGTAATCAGATTTCTCATAGTATGTACACCAGTTACCCGATTTCAGTCAATTTTCTCAGTCTGCGCACGCACGCAAGCATAACCGACATGGTCGCAAGATCCATTTATTCTAAAAACTTGGCTTTATTTGGGATTTTTTTTTTGCCATTTACCTGTTTTTTGTTCTCAAGGATCAGGCAACCCTGAATTAAACGTACCACGGAATTAAAAGCAGTGAAATGGCTATCAAAGACTTTGTAGAGACTCTGGAATGCAGTATATGGTTGAGAAAATTAAGAATTTGATTATTTAATATTCTTGTTCACATCCTTCTGTGAGATTATTGGTTGGTTGCAAAGATGAAATCCAAGACATGGGTTTCCCATTATCTGACTACTCAAGTGCATGTAAACTTGTTGATCAGATTACTGACCGAATCTGATTTTCTGCAGTTATTGTATTATAAAGTGCATGTAAACGCACTCACTATGGCCTGGATTGCGACCATTCTCCAGTGGCAGCTCACAAACTTTTTATTGCATCGTTATATTTTCTGCAAACATGGATTTAACACATTTTATTTCTGACATTAAGAACAGTTTTTTTTTACGGTAATTATCATTGACAAAATCTATGCAGAAATTGATACGTACGTATTTTTAGTTATGTTAAATGTGTTTAGCAATATATACAGCAAGTTTTCCTTTCTGCTGTTGTCACTGGCTTGTGAAAATGTCTATAGTGAAAAGTGCTATACACATAAACTTGTGGTAATGTTACTAAAACGTTTAGGTCTGGATTCATGTATTGTACGTGAAATGGTGCTCTGCAGAGTGAACCTTTGATGGGGTCACAATTTGTGGTCACAGTCTTTACTGTAGTTGTAGCTAATCATGCATCTGTGCCTGGTGCCACCTACTAATTGCACACTGCTGGATGCTCTCTGCATGACATGCAGTAGTGCATGGGTTTAAAGCTGATTAAAATTTGTGTAGGTGTTTAATCACAAAGATGTGAAAATGCTCCGGACTAAAGAAATGCAGGTTGTTACAATCTAAGCCCTTTTTCAAAAAACTAGAAATGTAATCTATGCAGAGGGGATTGATATTTCTGATATGCCTATAATTTGCCAGGATAATCGTTTGATACTGAAAATCAGTGAGAATATACAGACCATTCTTTGACAGAAACATATTTATATTGTAGTAGTTATATAGTAAGGTACAAAATTAATATGCAGAATTGCATAGTGAAGGTGAGATCCTAGTGAATAGTGTTAATATTATGTACAGTGGTGCTTGATCTTATGTTTCTGCATAAATATGACCTAAAATATCATCAGATTTTCACACAATTTCTGAAAGTACATACATTAGATAAATACAATTAATCAAACATCATTCTTGGTAATTTATTTATTGAGAAACTTGTCCAATATTATATATCTGTGAGTTGCAAAAATATGTGAACCATTGCTTTCATTATCTTGTGTGGACCCCTTTGTGAAGTAGCTACAACTAAATGTTTCTAGTCACTGATGATTAGTCCCAGTATTGGCTTGGAAGAATTTCAGCCCATTTCTCTGTACAAAACAGTCTCTTCAGGTCCTTCCACAATGTTTCTCCTGGACTAAGGACATGACTTTGACTTGGCCATTCCAAAATGTTAGCCTTTTTCTTCTTTAACCTTTGCATGACCAACTTTCTCTTGAGATTATGTACACAAACAGATGTCCTGACATTTTCCTTTAGAATTTACTAGTATAATTCTGAATCTTTGTTTCATCAATGATGACAAACTTCCTTAGATCACATGATGCACCACATGCCCAAACCATGATTCTACTACCACCATGTTTCAAAAAATGAGTTAAGATTCTTATGCTAGAATGCTATTTCCAGCCATACAAGACCAGACTCCTATCTCTGATGGCGAGAGACCTATATATATATATATATATCCGAAACTGAAAGAGAAATCAATATTTAAAATTTAGAATCGCTGGTATTATCTGACAAAACAGATAATAACAACTTGCATTGTTGGGTTCATATAACACCGAAAAATAGTTTTTTTAAGGTTGTTCTGGCTACTGCACATGCGCATACTGCCACTACAAAGGCTACAAAGACTTGCCATACCCCCTCCTCGACACATTTACTAGTTTGCCGATTGGTTCTTTCTAATGAGGGGGTGGGCCTTCTGTACTATAGTCCCATTCATATTTCAACCAGTGACCAGTCTCCTTTGTATATAACGTCTCTTATGAGAGACAGAGGCTGTACATCATCCGGCATTACAAATATTAGGATTTAAAGTGACACCTAATAATGTTCTGAAACCTGGCAGCTTAGCAGAGTAGAATTTCATTACTGGAAGGACATTTGTCACATTTTAAGCTTGGCAAGGGTGAGAGGAGAGGTTGGCGGTTTTTCGAAGTCAAGTGCATGGAAGGAAATTTGTCCTGCAATCAGAGGTGGCAAGAGATGAGGTTGGCGAGATAATGGAGGGCGAGATAATGAGGTTAGACTGTATCATCTAGGTTGCTCAAGGAGGTTGGGTTACTTTTTGAGTCTTGGACATCCCAAGGTTTCTTCTTTATAACATTTAAGGATATTTTCCTGGACACTGTTGCTAAAGCCTTGTCCAGTTAGAGCTGTAGGCTTAGGTAGTTGTACAGCCACTTTGACATGATGCTACATCGTAAAAAGCGCTATATATATAAATTTGACTTTGACTTTGGATAAGAGAATCTGCTAAATGACTAATTATAAATGTAAAGAAGTGACCCTTTTCTACTGAAAAACGAACTATGTATCAACCACTTAAAATCTCACGCTAACACTTAATTTAAACCTGGCCATTGATAATTGCCCAAGCATTAGATCATGTCATGGCTGCCTTAACATGTTGGTTGCATTGGTTGTTGTCCTGGTGATGACAACCTTTCTCAAGGCTGCATGACATCATGCGTTCTTCAGTTCAAGACCAATAGGCTGTTAGTACTAAGATCAAACTGAGTTTGCTTTGCACAAATACAGCAATAAGAGAACTAGATTTAGTTTATTACAAACACGAATTACTACACCACCATGCTTAGCTACTGGGTTTCATTCCAAAGTATTCTCTAGTCATTTTCAAGCATGCTTGCACTATTTTTAGCTACTTCAACACTGCCTGAGGGATTCTTAACACACACACAAACTCAGTAGGATATGCTGGTATCCCCTCAGATATTCACCAGCCAGCCACTTCTTGGCACACATATTAAGGGGAGTCCCCAGAAGAATGACAATGTGCGAGCAGCACTATTTCAAGGGACAGGATCTGGCAGGAATGCAGGACAGATTTGCATGAAAAGTCATGATTAGCTATGTTGTGTGGGTGAACAAGCTTTGCTCCATCTAACTAGCTTGTGAGCACAGCAGGCATGTGTGTGGGTCAGAGAGAGGTGGAATGTGATTTATTGACAGTTAGATTCACTGTATCTTGGTCGAACAAAGTCTGAAGAAACTGTAGGAGATTAATAAGGAGCCTACTCTTCAGACTGGTTTAAAAAACCCTTTCCCCACAGACCCTGGTTCGATTCTTTCATGCCAATGGTGAAGGTCTGCTGCTGGAGGACCTCAAGAGCGGAGACTACAAGGTAAAAACTAGGATCCCCCATTTGAGCTTTGGTGATCATTGGCGCTAACTCAATGACTTGCTTGTGACTCAGCTCCTCTACTGTTTCCAGGCTCTTGAGGATGAACTGCGACTAAACAAGTGCTCCTCCTTTGAGCTGATTGAGCAGTATTTCCTGGAGAAGATATCCCAGCAGGTAGGCCCTAGCCCTGCTGTGCTCTGCCTTACAGAAAGTAAAAGCGTTGATTGGGAGCTGAGTCATTGCAAGAGTTCCCTTCCGCTGACGACAGAAAGTTTATGGCACTTATTCTACTCAAATAAGATGTATTTTGCATCTGGCCTGACACACAAAGTTGTTTATTTACCAGAAGTAGCAGCTTCCGTTTAGGTATTGACTGTTTCAGTTCTGTGGAAAAGTCTTAGGTGGCCCATTAGATTTGTTGTTTTAGCAAGAGCATAATGAGCATATATAACATTTTGTCAACAAACTTGGATAAGTCATTCCATAATACTCTTGTCCACTGATCTTCATTCCAATCTTTGTGAGCTTTAGCAGGTTTTTAACACTTCCCCTGAAAAAGTTGTTTCTTGGCTGCTACCCTTCCAAAACGACCATTCTTGATGAAGCTTCTTCAGACTGTAGAAGGGTCAACTTGGCAGCCCAGTGAATCTGCCAGATGCTGCTATTGCTCCAGTCTAAGGGGAGGGCTCGCTAAATACTTTCAACTGTAGCCTATAGAACTTGAGGAAAATACAACTGTGTTTTCCAGTTGTATTCTAATAAAGAGACTGAGAAATAATTATATATGGTCATTATACCATTAGTAAAACAATGGTATATCTAATCTAATGACGGCCTAAGACTTTTGAACAGTATTGTATTAGTAAACCATGCAATTTATGCACATTGCTGAAGGTCAGTAGAAGGGTAAATATGTTATTCATTACCTAAGCGATGTATCTGCTTTGCAGAGAATCCTGAAGCACAGTCGTTATGGCCGCATTAGTGTTAAATGCTACTATGATGCACCTGAGCAAAGACTGACTGTGGAGATACTGCATGCGGCTGATCTGATTGCCCTGGATGCAAATGGTAAACCTGCTCTTGAACTGTACTTTTATGTGCACTCAATACCTATATTCTTTTCAGCCTCATTAGATGTAATGCAAACTTTTTTTAAATTACATGGTTTCCACCAAGGAAATCATAGCTTTGACTGTGCACACATCCTATTATCTCCAGTCTCTTTGCTCCCTCAGGGCTAAGTGATCCATTTGTCATAGTGGAGCTCTGCCCTCACCATCTCTTCCCCAACTCAAGAAGTCAACGCACTCAAGTGAAGCTCAAAACTCTGCACCCTGTTTTTGATGAGCTCTTCTATTTGTAAGTATAGGACTGATTATGATCATGTACTTGTACATCCAAAGGAACTGTTTCTCAACCTGGCATTGTCTCTACAGTCATGTAAGTCCTGAGCAGTACAGACACAGGTGTGCATGTCTCTCATTCACTGTGATGGATTATGACTGGCTATCCACCAATGATTTTGCTGGCGAGGCAGTAGCACCACTGAGTGACTTCTGTTGGCCAGGTCGACCCAATGCCACCCCTGCAGGGAAGACCCTGCAGCCTATTATCCTGCACCTCTCCCGTCAGAAACCAAGTGGTATGATCCCTTCCACTGAGGAAGGATTAAATAAGTGCATTTTGGTAGTTTGCTACAGAATTTGCTTCCATTGAATTTAAATTTTTTTGTGTTCATTTCTGTCTGTTCTACTGATGCAGAGAAGCCAATCATGAAAATGTTGGAGGCAAGAACAGGAGATCGAGAGGCTCAAGAATTTGTGAGGAGGCTGAAAGAGATTGAAAAGTCGATGGAGGAAGAGTAACTCTTCAGTGGTACCCAATATGTGCTTTTCTACCTGTTGTACGACGTTTGCTATTTAAAATGAAACTCTTTTAAATGTGTATTTTTAACTGTTGTCCAAAAAAAGTAAGCTCTATAAAATCAGTATTTTGTCGCTTTGCAGCACTTTCTGTGCTATGTTTGAATGTTTTGGGCTCACCAAAGGGGCTAGTGAGACTTTAAAGAATTGGAATAGTATATTTTTAAGTAATGTTTAGCTGGTTCTCTAAGTAGATTTTAACATTATTGAAGGTGTGGTTTTCTGTGACTTGAATATTGAGAGAAACAATGAGATACGCAGGCATGTTTCCAAAAGCTTATTTACTGTACGATGTTCATGTAACCTGATTGAGGTTATGAATTAAAAAGGCTTCTGTTATAAGACGAAGCTTGCATCAAACAAAATATTCTGCCTAATCAGGACTGTGTTGGCAATTTTATTGTAGCATTTATGTGAGATCTTGTCTTTCCTAATGAAAACTTGTTTATGCTACGTGGATCTATAAATGAATGGATTTAATGTTCAGATTGGTCCTTAGGTTTTGTCATTATATTATACCAGTTTTGTTATTGACAATGCAACAGTCAGTAGAAGTTACGTTCAAAATGGGCTTCAGATTTTATACAATTTGAAGTCATTGTGTTTTATTTTATTTGTATATTGAATCCATGGAAGCAATTTGTAGCATTGTAATTTACTGAACCTAAGAGTAATTAATTAATGTTTTGCAGTTTTCTTTGTTTCTGATGTGATTTGGGGTTTCTCATGTGAAGTTTATTTATTTATTTATTTATTTATTTATTTATAGTGATGGACTGGGACAGTTTACAAACCTTTACTTATGCAAAGTTTGCGCACTCCTGGTCAAATGACATTTGCTGATTTTCCCAAATAAAATAACACTGAAATTATGGTGAACAATTATGAATTTTATATATATATTATTGACTAGGTAGTTTTTTGCAAAAAAGGTCATTCAAAGGGGACTACAGTCTGTAATTGAAGATCTATAAAGTGCATCTATAGGGTATGTGGAACCTGATAAAATTTAAATTTTTTTTACATTTACAGCATTTAGCAGACACCCTTATCCAGAGCGACTTACAATTGATACAGTCTTACAATCCAAGCAATTGTGGGTTAAGGGCCTTGCTCAAGGACCCAACAGTGGCATCTTGGCAGAAGTGGGATTTCAACCCTGGACCTTTTGGTCCATAGTCCAGTACCTTAACCGCTAGGCTACCACAGTCCCAAAATGACACGAAGTGTAGAAATAAGGAGGTGTATCTAATAAAGTGAGTCGTGAGTGTACATTACAGTGAGGGCCAAAAGTCAAGTCATATGCACATGATAATCTTTGCAACAACTACTACAACACCAAAGAAGATCAAGGATTTCTGGCTGCCATGGACTTTCTTCCACAATCACTTGACCTAAAACCCACTGAGCACTAATGGGGCATTTAAAGACAGAGAGAGGCACATCAGTAACATAGCAAGTTGCTCTTTGTAATTGTGAATCATGATGGAATAATATGGGTTATCAGATATTGCATATACATGTCAAGCCAGCTTGAGTTACAGCAAAAAGAAACATACCAAATACTAATAAAATCTATTAGTATTAGTAAAAAAAAGACTGAAAATATTATGCTAATTATAGGATTTGTAATGAAAACAATTGGATTAAAATGCAAAGTTGTAGCATTTTCACCAGTGATGTCACTACTGACTTTTGGCCCCTACTGCATACGAATATGTTTATTCTCTGCTGAGGTAGCCTAAACGTCTTTTTATTTAAACAACAACAAAACCTTTGACCAGGGGTGCTCAAATATTTGCACCATATTCCTTGCCTGAATCCAGAGATTTTGGGATAGGCTGAAGACCCACTGCCACCCTTACCCTGACAAAGCAGCTATGAATGAATGAATAAACTCCAATATACTTACAAACTTAGATTTCTAATATGGGTGACATTACAAGACAATGCAAGTGGCAGTACAATGATTATTATACAGTAATAATATATTTTCCCCCAGATGTGGTCTTTAGAAAAAAATATTGAAAGGTGGTAGTATATTTCAAGATCTGTGTCAAATATCATGTGTACCAGTATAGCAAAGAGACTGACTACCCATTTCAGATTTCCTTACCATGATCCCTGTGCACCTTTATATAGGTATACAATTTAGCTGAATTATGAAAAACATATTTTCAAGGATCTTCTTTATTGTTATACACCCACAGTAAAACAACAAAGGTCTATGTTTTCAGATGCAGACCCATTTTTCAGATGTTTGTCTGCCTGCTTATCACTATACCTCTTTTCCTTTGACGTAAGTGTAATTTGCTGTTCAGACTGAAGGCAGAACCTTCTGGAAGAACGTCCCTGCTGTCAATAAAGGGCAAAAGATACACTTCCACCACATGGCAGCACTGCTGAGCAACACTTTTGAATAATATTTGAAACTGTCGGCACTTCCCCGTGTCCCCTGTGAATTGACTATTGCAGTATTGTGTGTATGCACGTGTGTGTATGTGTGAAATCAACTCAATAAAAAAAACAACTAATTTAAATGAAATCTGTTAAATTAAGAAAAGATCATTTGCAGGGGTCAGTAAGAGCACAGGTTGGGATGGTGAGCTGCTTCTAGACTGCCTCTAGAGTGCAGTCTAGACAGTGGTCACATTGGAAAATGTGGTCTTCGTGAGAGCTAACGTTGTACTAGGTGACGTCTCCCCAGCGTTATTAGCATTTGCTCAAAGAACTGCCACAGCCACATCACCTCTTCAATACGAGCAGGATAACAGGTTTCGTTTACAGGTTTATATCTTATTGCAGATTTCATATGTTCATATATGCTTATTTGCTATAACATGTAATAAAATACTAAATGTAGCTAAGTATGCAATTTCATCCATCATGCATAGCGGGATTTAGTCAGTATGCATTAAGCTACTTGTGCAGACCAGGACGACAATAACTTAGACTCACCACTAGGTGGACCTAAAGTTTCAAAGATGATTACCATCAATTATTTAGCAGGAGAATGCATTCATATGTACGTACTCGGGTTCGAGTCATGTCAGTGACCCACAACCAGTATATAAAGGCACAAATGGCCATGCCTGAGGAATGGGAGAAATCCCTGCCTGCCCTGAAATATAATGGTGTCCATTCCAGGGCACTTTTACACCTGCACTTAGATAGGTTCTGGACTTCCCCTTGTGAGCCCTACCAGAGAAAACTGGAGTTAAAATATGGAAAATAAAAGAATATTATCATTTTGTGTAAAAAACACGTTTTCAGCAAGTCATCAGATGGTGCTCTCTGATCATATCTATATATGTATGTAATGGCAGCTATATAAAGATGTATTAATTCATTGTTTTTCATATTTAAATTCTAAATGGCATACTTTGCTAAATATGACAGCATTTAAAGAACTCTAGTCCAAAGATGCCGTATGGCAAAAAGGAAGCTTATTTTAGTAAGCTTTGAATAAAAGAATGAGCAGTGTATTTTGTCATTAAGGAGACCTCTAGTGACCTTTGAGGTGCGATATCAAATCCATCAGTTTTCTAAAATATTTTGAATTGGTACATGCCGAGCATATCACTATTGCAAAGGCTAATGGTGCAAAACAGGGCTTAGGGTATCAAAATCTTCTTCTGCTCATTTCGGCTCTTCCCTGGAACTATGGCTCCATCCTCAGCATCATTCTCCTGTTATACTCCTCTGCACATGACCAAACCATCTCAGTCTCACCAAAGCATCCTATCTGAACTGGCCCAGTAATATACTCATTTGTATTCCTCCCCAAACTCATCATTCCCAGTGAAAACTACAGCATCTTCAACTTTCCCAACTGCAACTGTGCCTTCTGTCTTTTTGTCAGCACCACTGCCTCCAAGCCATAGAGAATACCTGGTCTTGCTACCATCTTGTAAACTTTGATTTTCACTCTTGCAGATTACCTTTTATATTAAATCACTCCTGCCACTCTTCCCCACCCTCACCATTTTGCTTGCATGCTCTTTTTCACATCTCTACTGCATTCTCAGTCACTTTGGACAATCAACCCTATATATTTACAGTCACCCACTTTCACCATCTCTAATCCTTGCAACCCCACCAACCCATGACCCTCTCTGTTATTCACATACATGTACTCTATGTTGCTCCTACAGACATTCGTTACCCTGTTCTTCAGTACATATCACCCACTCTTCAGATTCATCTCAGCTTGCTTAGTATTCTCACTCCAGATCACAGTGTCATTCACAAGCATCGTAGTCCATGGAGACTCCTGCCTGATCTCATCTGTCAACCTGTCCATCACCATTGCAGACAAGAAAGGCTCAGTGCTTATCCTTGAAGCAATCCCACCATCCATCATTCCAACCACACACCTCACTGCTGCCACACTGTCCTCATACACATCCTGCGCCACCCTCAAATACTCCCCCATGCGATGCCCGACTCCTCTCTCAGCACCTTGTTATAATTGTTCTCTAGCTTAGAGCCCATACTTTATAAGAGGGATTCAGATAGTGGGATTCAAATGTATCATAAAACCTCTGTACAATATATTGCACACTGTATATAACACAAATGTATACCTCATGACATTTTGTCAGCAGTGATTGATTGCTTTATGGTTTATGGTAAACCTTCAATTGATTGTTTTATGGTTTTATAATTTATACATAGAGATTATTAAAGCAGATACTATTTTTTTAATTACCATTTTGAAACAGAAGTCAGGTGGCACTGTGGTGGCACTCAGCTGCTGTCTGTATGGAGTTTGTATGCTCTTGCCATGTTAGGCCCCTGTCCCATGCAACCCAGAATTGGACTAAGTTGATATGGAAAGTGAGTGAGTGAGTTTTGAAATCTTCTGAGACTCTTAGTTGTCATAGAACCATCAACCAATGCCAGCTTGACAAACCTGCTGACTTTGGAACCTATGTATAATTATTGCTTCTTAATTTAAAAGCATTGTTCAGAAATTGCTCTTGGCATGAGCAGTTAAATCAAATTGCTTTGAAGTAACTAAATAGGAACATTATATGTGAGAACTGCATAGCAACACTGTAATTATGAATCAAATTTAAAACGGCTTAGACACCCAGTTATTATGCTCAATTTGGCAGTTGATTTGGAAGATCTACATCACAACAGTAACAAGGTGAGCCTGTTTAGAGTGCGTGCCATATAATCAGGTTTAGCCATGTAATTTTAGTCTGGATTCAGAAATTAACTGTTGATGATATTTTCTATTGAATGTCAATTTAAGATTCAATAGCAATTACTGCAGAATCCAGTCGATCCCCGCAAAACACAATTCATTTGTAATTTGTACTCAGTTGCAGATCTTTATGGAAGTCTTTATGGATGTTTATATTCATAGAACCCATGAGCCCCATCAAGTCAAGTCAAGTCAGATCTATTTATATAGCGCTTTTTACAATGGAGCATTGTCTCAAAGCAACTTTACAAGTTTAGATTATCTCCCAATAACTACGTCCAATCCCAAATTGAGCAAGCCTAAGGCGACAGTGGCAAGGAAAAACTCCCTGAGTGTTATAGGGAGAAACCTTGGGAGGACCAAAGACTCAAAAGGGCCCAACCTCCTTGGGCGGGCGTAGTGATATAAATCTGAGTGAAACTAAAGTCATGGAGTCAAAGTTCGAATAAAATGTGAAGTATGCACATCGGCATTAAGTGGCCCGGGTATGGTGGGGTTGGAGCTGATGACGGAAGCAGCTTGAGTGGAGCTGCAGCGGTGAACATCAATGTGTGGGGCTGGGAACTGCCGGAACACATCTCGGAGGGAAAACAGAAAAATGTAATTAGTTATTTGATTGATTAAGAGCACAGTGGGTCTATTAACAATCACTGATGCCATGTTGTAGCATGAGACCCCCCGGCATTCATTAGCTATAGCAGCATAGCTAGAAAGAGGAGAACTGGTAGGAAACACAGCCAAGAAGGATCACATGAGACATTGGCAACCCCACAGGAGGCAGAAGACCGCAACCCAATGTCTCTGATCACCATAAGACTCTTTGACTATGAACCCCCAGCTTTGCCCTTATTCTAAGGCAAGGATGCATGAGTCAAGATCACGAGGACCGAAGCCCAGTTCAGCCAGACCACCCACCCAACACTCCCGGCTAGCGGACAAGGCAGGCAGGCCAGACATGACTCCAGACTCCGGCCCCAGTGACCCAAGCCATGCATCCTGGTCTAAATCTAGTCAAAAGCCTGCGCAAATAGGTATGTCTTTAGCCTAGACTTAAAATTTGGAGAGTGTCTGAGTCTCGAACAAAAGTGGAGTGTGTTGTTGGTCTCATCAGCAATATGGGTTTTTTATGATGCAATATTGTTTGTTTATCCACAGGTATGACACAGAATGCATACGGTCTTATGCAAAATCATAAGCACTCCTGAACAAATGACATGTTTTGTTGAAATGATAAATGACATGTTTTGGGGACAATAGGTTAAAACAACATCTCCAGGAAACACACTTAAATATAACATATTGAATAAGTTTACAAATGTGTTAGATCCCAGAAACCTATTAATGGTTCATTAAAATTGGCTGAAATTAATCATAAATTTGTCGATTTTCACGTTTATTGTTTGCATTTGTTTTCATCATCCTTTCACTTGCACTTTGTAGTTCTCCAGTTACATACTGTAGACCATCTGCTTCTCTACATACATTTACTCTGTTCTCTAATGATCAGGATCACCACAGGAAAATCACAGATCAGGTACTATTTAGGTACACTTTATTAGATACATTCAACTTATTACTCCACCTTGTAGATGTAAAGTCAGAGACAGTAGCTCATCTGTAGCTGCACAATTTGTTTTAGTCATCTTCTAATCCTTCAACAGTGCTCATAGAACGCTGCCTACAGCGTTCTGGTGCTGGTGGCTGGACATTTTTTGGTTGGTGGACTATTATTCAGTCCAGCAGTGACACTGACTGTGTCAGACTGTGACTGATCCACTGATATCAGTGCAACACACGCCAACACTCCACCATCACGTCAGCGTCACTGCAGTGCTGAGAATGATCCACCACCCAAACAGTATCTTATCTGTGGTGGCTTAACAGACTTGAACTTTTCCACGTTTTTTATCGTTATAACGTGGAAGTGAAATGAAGCGGAGCAAAGCAAAGCATCTCGTTTCACTCCACTTATCCTGGTCAGGGTTGTGGGGGAAGGTCTGTTTCCAGCAGGTGGCTTTAAATGGAATTATATGTCATTAATCTACAGAAATAGTCCATGATATTTAAAGTGTGAGACAACTCAAAATGTTTTAAATAATATTATATATTTTTATAAACATTAATATCAGTTATGTATTATCTATAAGTGATCATTATCAAAAGTTATCAATTAAAGAGGGCAAAAATCAGAGAAGCAACCAAAAAGCTGAAGATTACTCTGAAGGAGTCTGAGAGATTTGTGAAAATCTTGAGAAAAGTTGTGCAAAGCTTGATACTTAAAAGCTCGGTTTTATGGAAAACAAGAAAGCCTTTCTTGAAAAAAGTCATTTAAAATCGTGTTTGGAGCTTGCCAATATCGATCTTGCGAAAACAGAAAACTTCAGCATAGTGGTGGCGGCATCATGCAGTGAGAATGTTTTTCAGCTGCAGGGACTGGGAAACTGGCATAATGGATAGTGCCAAATATAAGAGCGCAAGCAATTTTGCTAGGAAGAATGGCAGAAAAGAAGTATTTCTAATTTGTTTTGATTAGAAGCGTACCCGTGATCTTTCTATTATAGAAAATAATATAGCTATTAAAATTATATTGATATTTACCAGATATATCAATGTTCTATAAAGCAATGTATATTTAACCCTATTACTGCTGGACATATGGGACATTCTGTAATAACACCTCTATCGAAACTCCTGCTCTTCTATATCCTGCTATAGCAAATGGATAGTTTTGGTTCTAAAAGTTGATTGGCTGATTGCTGTTTTAAAACCTATCGTTATACACAGGCCCCAACACAACTGAGTACTTTGGTGGTCTAGCGGTTAAGGTACTGGACTCTGGCCCAGAAGGTCCAGGGTTCAAATCCCACCTCTGCCAAGCTGCCACTGTTGGGTCCTTGAGCAAGACCCTTAACCCACAATTGCTTGGATTGTAAGACTGTTGGATTGTATCAATTGTAAGTCGCTCTGGATAAGGGTGTCTGCTAAATGCTGTAAATATACTGAATCCTGGTTTCAGCAGCCCGTTGACTTTCCTATGGGTCTGGACAGTTAGGGATTATATTTTCTTGCAGAATAATTATTGATTACAAGTGTTATTAATAATACATTTACAGTGACACCTCGGTTCTCAATCACCCCGGAACTCGTCAAATTCGGTTCTCGACCTACTTTGACTACAAAAATGTATCTTGGTTCTCATCAGGTGCTCGGTACTCAGCTCACTTGCTTAAACATGTATGAGTCGAGTCACGTGACTGTTTTCAGCGGAAACTCGACTCATGATTCAAGAGTCACGATTCAGTACACAGCGATTCAGGTTCACAACAGCCCTCAGAGAAGATCTCCACTGTTTTTCTTTATTTTGCATCTACAGCACTGTATTTTTAGTGCAAATAAGTCTCCATGGGTCCTAAAAAGGTTAACTGGAAGAGCCAGCTGAAAGCAAAACACGATTTGAATGATCCAGAGCACAGGCTGCAGTTAGCTTAGCAGCTATGGTAGCTCCCAGAGTTCATCAATAGAGTAAGTAAGCAAAACGCTTTACTTTTCACTTTCAATCTATTACTCAGTAAATTGCATGAGATTTTTCAACACTTTATTATAAAATAAGCTTTGTATTTATTATTTTGGCCAACTGTAGGTTAATGTACGTGTTTTAAACATTAATGTACTCATCATTACTTATCATAGTATCCTTTCCATATCTCCACTATTATACAATATAGACCCCTATACCACTCAAACTCCTCAGTTGACGATACATTTAACTTATGATGGATTTGTCGGAACATACTGTATCTCCTTCGTAAATCAGGGAGCACCTGTACAACGCAACTCCATTAATGCATATAATGTCTTATACAGTGTGGATTTTCTCTGGGTCTGGAATGAATTAATTCAATTTACACTATTCCTTATGGGAAAAATTTGCTTGGTACTCATCATTTTTGGTTCTTGGCAAGGCTTCTGGAATGGATTAATGACGAGAACCGAGGTACCGCTGTATTTGTTAAACATTTATGTGTTTAATCAATTTCTTTTTATCTCTGCACCTAACAACACTGACATCCATGAAATAAATTACTGCACTGCACAGGCTTACTGCTTTATTTCTTATAACTCACAATGTGTACCACTAATATTTTACAACAAATGATGAGAGTACATAAAAGATATCATACTCTGTTCTGGGTGAGTGTGTATCAGCAAAGTGTAGTGGATGTAGATGCCTAATGCCAGTGAATAAACCTTCATTTTATTGTGTGGTTAATGATAAGATAGTAGTTATTTATTTTATATTGTAGAGTACAGTACTGGAAGAGGTCACACAATAGTACATGTGAGAAACAAAAACGTGAAAACTGTAGAGACATGACATTCTGCCCAATCCACCGACTGTAGACTGCTGGGCCAATCAGAGCATCCCTTGAACCACAATATTATGATAATTGACAGTATAAAGGTTTTGCATATGCCTGAGCAAGGTTAATATTTTTAAAGTAGGAAACTATGGATATAGGCTCCCGCTCTCCAAATATTCAGTATACATACCATTCTTCTCATATCATGAGCTGCCAGCTGGTCCAGTGGGTGACATTCAGAAGCGGGCATGTGTGAAGAATTGGTTTAGGCTAGCCGCACATGTTTTCTGTCCTGGGTGGCAGCAGCTCATAAAGCCAGCTATGGACTGTTAAATTCTAAGTAGCTCCTGCTGGTGGTCAAGCCTTTTTAGGTATTATACCTGCTGTGTGGGCCTTCCATGACCCAGTGTATCTTCTTACTAAGTCTGTCATTATGCCTGAGATGTGAAAGTCCACACTGCAGTTATGTTATATCCTTTGTTTGAAATGTAATAATTTTAACAGGCTCAATCATGAACCATATCCTGTTTGTCAAGCAGGTGTGATTTTACCTTGGGCAAGCATATTATTATCCTCACATCGTATACATCAGTACTTAAGAAGAAGCACGCCAGGACCTGCTATGTCATGAAAGAGACAGGTGCTAAGGACTTTCAACAGAAAGACAGCAATAGAAGTAAGAGGGTCATGTTTTAGCCTGAATGATGGTGTGTGTGTGTGTATTTTAGTACTTGATGTGAAGGACTGTACTCAAGGACATAGATTAATGAGTTCAGCATGCAAATGAGGATAAAACAGTGAGAAATGGAAATGGAGGCACATTATAATATTGACATAATAATTACATAAATGTACCAAAGTACATGCAGTAAGTCAAGTCAAGTCAGATTTATTTATATAGCGCTTTTTACAATGGAGCATTGTCTCAAAGCAACTTTACAGGTTTAGATTATCTCCTAATAACTACGTCCAATCTCAAATTGAGCAAGCCTAGGGCGACAGTGGCAAGGAAAAAACTCCCTAGTTTTTCTAGGAAGAAACCTTGGGAGGACCAAGACTCAAAAGGGACCCAACCTCCTTGGGCGGCGTAGATGATAACTCTAAGAGCGAACTAAGGTCATGGAGTCAAATTTTTGAATGAGAATGTGAAGTATGCACATCGACATTAAGTGGCCGGGGTATATGATAAATCTAAGAGCGAAACTAAAGTCATGGAGTCATGGTCGAATAAAATGTGAATTTGCACAGTGGAGCTCCATCAGATGTACATCAGGTGTAGGGCCGGAAAACTGCTGGAAACACATCTCGGAGAGAAAACAGAAAATGTAATAGTTATTGATTTAAGAAAGAGCACAGTGTCTATTAACAATCACTGATGCCATGTCAATCACGATTGCCAAGTGTAGCATGAGACCCCGGCAGCATTAGCTATAGCAAGCATAGCTAGAAAGCTAGAAAGAGGAGAACTGGTAGGAAACACACCAAGAGGGATCACCATGGAGACATTGGCAACCCCACGAGCGGCAGAAGACAGCAACCCAACGTCTCTGATCACCACCATAAGACCTCTTTGACTATGGAACCCCCAGCTCTGCCCTTATTCTAAGGCAAGGATGCATGAGTCAAAGATCACGAGGACCGAAGCCTAGTTCAGCCAGACCGCCCACCTCGACACTCACGGCTAGCGGACAGCGGCAGGGCAGCAGCCAGACATGACTCCAGACTCCGGCCCCAGCAACCCAAACCATGCAACCTGGTCTAAATCTAGTCAAAAGCCTGCGTAAATAGGTATGTCTTTAGCCTAGACTTAAAACTTTGGAGGGTGTCTGAATTGCCAGTACTTAGAATCAGTGTCATAAAAACTCAGTGAGGTGTTATCAAGCAGATGTTTTACCCTCTTCTACAGGAAGTGGAACAGCCCAGCTTTCTCGGAAAATCTGAAACTCCTCCATCTCTCTCAGGGGATCTTAAGCATGCAACTTTTAGCTCCTTATAGTTCAACTAAATCCTTATTTCTTTATCAAAAAGAAAAACATATTTGATGGTTCCTTTCCTCCTGTTTGTTGTAAAAGCCAAATGCGGGTATCTGTCTGAGGGAGGAAGAGGAGGAGGGAGAGTGAGGAATGTTGGCAGGGTGCCATGCACAAGGGTGGCTGCCTCTTTAACAGTCCTCTGATCCCCTACCACCTTATCTGTTCTCATACAGTCCTAATCCTCCCACAGACATCTAATACTAAAGAGGTAGTTTGTGCTTCAGATTGGTCCGGAGGATTATTCCTGCACCAACCCAGTGCTGTTCTTTTCTTACCTGTTCAATCCACAAGCATAGGATTATGGCCATGATATTGCTTCAGATGTGTTTATTTTGGAAATTTATACTCGCTGAGCTGTCAACCACATGGTGTTAACCACATGGATTTCTTTGCTTAGGTCGTGTTGAAACCTGCTTGATGGAAGTAGGACTCTTCTGATCGGGAACTTCCAGCTTCTTCAGACTACAGCTTAAAACAGGTTCCATCAAAGTGACAGTGAAAGCGTTTGAGCTTCTTTTAAAGGGGGAAAAAAGCTTTATTCGGAAACCCCATTTCATTTTCAAAGTTTAACATCTGTGCAGGTGGTAATGAGAAAGGGACCTATGACCTATCATCAGCATCAGAGAATGACTATCTGAAATTATACTTCCATTGCCCCTTTTCACCTTACACTTGCATACCAGCATACAAGAAACCACTTGTTCACATAGTCAGAGTCAAAGTTTGAGCCTAACAGTAATTTTTCTATCAGACTCTCAAATTATGTTGAAAAAAACAAACAAAACCAGTGCATAGATGGACAGGTAACTATAGTCAGCAACTCTGGGGGGCTGACAGTGACTATACTGAAATGATCAATTTGACAAATAGCACTTACCCTCATCTATCATTTGCCTTTTCCACTTTTCGGAGGTTTACAAATATTTCTGTCTGGGTTACAATCAGAGATCTTACAGCATGTGCTTAATGCAATGTGTACTGTTACAAATGTCTGCAACTAGGTCTTCAATACAGTTGAGTAGTGTTTTCAGTTGGACAATGTTGCCATGACATTTTCATAACTGGATTGTTTATGGATGTAACATGATTCAGGACTTTAAGAACATTACACACAAAGGAGATGTTTCACATTTACATGTGGTTCCTCTTGCAGTTCCTCTAGTTTTCCTTTTCACTGTTGCCTATGGTTGGTCATTTGGTCTAGACTTGGGTTCATGTACAGCTGCTTTGCAACAATGTCTATTGTTAAAAGTGTTATAAAAATAGAATGGAGTTAAACCGAATACCCTATGAACGTGGGTCGAGTTCCTTTTCCACTTTCATAATCACTCCATATAATGAATGCCTGGTCTTCACTTGCAAAATTGATGTTAGGTTTAGGGAGCCCTTTGGAGAGAGGCATGCTATTGCATACAAAAGAAAATATAAATTTGATGGAAAAGAAGCAGCCCAGAAGAAAGTGAGTGAAGCTCATTGCTTGGCACTGACAACATGTAACTAGGTTTCTGGAGATAAGAGCAAAGCAAAGGCACCTGTTGAAAGAGGACTATGCTGAGGGCTGCAGGTGGGCTGCAGATAGCCTGTGGAGTCAGGGTAATTCGGCATTGTGCGGGGTGGAACAGAAAAGGGGATGCCAGCACAGCAGCTCCTTTGTGCGTTCAGTCAAAGGGAGAATAATTGATGTTGAACAGCTTGCCCCCAAGGAATGTAGTAGGGACTTCACAATATTCTCTGAGTCTTTTACACTGGCATTGTCGCTGGCATTGCTTCTGAAAATTGCAGAGTCACCCCTTTTGTGTTTATATGTGTGTGTGTGCTTGTGTATGTGTGTGAGAGAGATAGAGAGTCCAACTATGAGAGAAAGGCATAAGGAGCTCATTATTGTATCTCAGCTATACTATTCAGAGGGCAGAATCCGAGCTAGTATAAAGGCTTTGTGTGAATATCCTGCCATTCCATTCTGTAAGCTACAATGCTGCTTGGCAATATGCTCAAATACTGTAAAAAAATACAGTTCTAAAGTCACAAAGTATCAGACTGAGCTCCTTAGATTTTAGATATGACTTCTTAAATAGTGTGTATATATATCTATAACCCCGTTTCGTGTCATTGATCACTTCCAGAAGGCCTGGTTGATTACCGAAATTTTTTTCCCCATAAGGAATAATGTAAATTGAATTAATCTGTTCCTGATCCCCAGAAAATCCACACTGTATAATCCATTAAATGCATTATATGCATTAATGGAGTTGTATTAAAACACTCACATTAACCTACAGTTGGCCAAAATCATTAACACAAACTTACTTAATAATAAAGTGTTGAAAAATCTCATGTAATTTAGTGAGTAATGGATTGAAAGTGAAAGCACTTACTCTTGCTGATGTCTGTTCGCTAGCATAGCTGCTAAGCTAACTGCAGCCTGTGTTCTGGAGGATACAGTTCCTGATTTCCTTTCGGTTTCTTTTCGGTTGGCTTCACATTGTTAGGACCCATGGAGACTTATTTGCACTAAGCATAGAGTACTGTAGATGTTGTTGAGGATTTAAATAAAGAAAAACATGAGAAGCATGGTAAGCACAGCAAGGGCTATTGTGAATCAGAATCACTGAATCACTATGTACTGACTCATGACTCGTGGATCATGAATCATGAGTCGAGTTTCGGCTGAAAGGAGTCACATGGCCCGACTCATACAAGTTTAAGCAAGTGCGCCGAGTACCGAGCAAACGACGTGAACCAAGATACATTTTTCTAGTCAAAATGCATTGAGAACCTCAGTTCTCTACTGTAGCTTAGTGATGAAAGAAACTAGGTCTTCTGAAGCTTTGAATCATTTGAACCAGTCGATTTGAAAAAAGTCAATGTTTTGTAACTTTGAAACTGTATACGTTAGCGCCATCTACTGGCGAAATTTGTGCAACTGCCTCGGGAAATCCTGAGAAACTCATAAAGACAATGATTTGAACTGGAACGTGAATTTTCTTCTAAAGGACTATTGACCGTTATCCTTGTACTCACAAGTTTGTACCAATTAATATGGGACTGAGGGAGAACTTAAAAGTGAAGTAATAAGTGCTTCCAGGAAATAATGAGTAAGGTAATACCCATATTTTTAAAGAAGTGATTAGTTATTTATAATGAGTCACAATTTTGGGTAACTTCCCCAACACTGATAATAACCATACATATTGTTCCTTTAAATGGCTTGTAAACATGTGCAAAGTATCTCATGAAATGCATCTGATATCATTCCTTGCAATTGTGCTCAGTATTGTGAGCTGAAACAGCTGAAACCAATGTAAGCCACCTAAAGAATGATCAGGCTACGGAACTGTTTGCCCAAAGCATACTCCTTGAAATCAGTCAAGACAATAAAATCAGTCAAGGATAACTCAGTGGTTTACTTCTATATGGTTGGCATGATTATAAAGGAATTATATTGGGACTGTGGTGGCACAGCAGAAAGTCCAGGGTTCAAGCCCCATCAATGGCAAGCTGCCACTGTTTAATTGTATCAGATACAAGTCATTCAGGATAACATTGTCTGGTAAATACCTAAATGTAAATGCAAAAATTGTGATTTTGCACATCGGCTACTGTACTGGACTGTACCACTTCAAATGGTACAATCCTTCCATACCATGTGGTCAAACAACTGAAAATCACAACATTCATTCATTTACTTTATTATCAGCTTAATCCTGGACAGGGTTGCGAGAGAGCCAGTGCAGTGACAGGCAGTGACACAGGGCGCAAGTCAGGAACAACTCAGGACAGGGCACCAATTCAACACAGGGTACACACATTCTCACACCACCTCACTTCTTAATAAACTCCTCAGTGATAGCTTACTTGCATCATTCTCCAGATCTAAGCTCCACTTTATTTTATTTGGATGCAAAGGATCACTAGTCTTGTAACTGTCTTTGTACCAGTGCTGTCCACCACCGGAAGAACCAAATCTTTGCACATGGCAGAGCAGACCACCCCTTTTTGTAACACTGTAATCTTGATTTAATTTCCTGTTCTGGTCCTCCACAAGTGGGGCATCTTAAGGTCAAGTGGTCAGTCTCAGAGCCCCCTAATGTTCACAGCCATTTTCCCTTTGATGTTTAAAGTCCCAGAAAGGTCTCCATGAACACCGCCACAGAAAGGAGTAAATTGGCAAAATGTTGCCATGGCTGCAGCTTCCTGGTTCATTCTGAGGTCACCCCTTTCTGCAACCTCTTAGCTTCAGAGAAAGACACGGTAATGCACTGTTTGGCACATGCAATTAACTCTATCAAGCTAGGGATCAGACATTTACATGGCTAGGATTTCAAAACCAGTCTGAATGGGGCGTTCAGAGGGCTGACCATAAAACCTACCCAGCAGGACAGTTAAAATTCTGTCAGCACAAATGCAAAGGCAACTAAAGGTAAAAGTGTGAGTTATCGTAGAGCATGTACTGAAAGCTGAGGTCTGCTGACATCAGAAAGCTTTCTGTTGCTGCTTGACTTTGGGTGCCAGCTTTGTATGGTTGCCAAACACTCTGGTCTGATACATTTGAGGGTATTAACTTTCTAACCTCCCATGACATATTCTGTACATTTAATGTGATAGATTTAAACAAATAAATGATTGGGATGGTAGAAAAAGACTGAATTTTGATATTTATTGTATCAGATTAGAACTATTAAAAACCATCATGATTAATCAGTTTTTTGATTGCTCCTATTTCAGCCTAATGAAATATTTTTTTCCAATGAAAATAGCACTACACAGTCATGCGAGCAGACAATATAAGCTTCAACAGCGAGCATTTATTACATTTAAATGCAGTAGTTCAGTAATGCTATTAACATTTTGTCTTGTCATGTTTGCTGAATTACGACATTTCTTTGTAGCTTCTCTGACAGAGAACTGTCAAAGCACTGAATTGAGAACACAAAAAACACAGTAGCAATTACCAGAACAACACATTTGAGAGAAGGGATGTTCTGGGGCAACATGGATTTTCAACTCCCTTCACAAATTTTCTATGGGGTTGAGGTCTGGAGACTGGCTCGGCCACTCCAGGACCTTGAAATGCTTTTTACGGAGCCCGAGCAGTGTGTTTGGGATCATTGTCATGCTGGATCATTGTCAATGCTCTCACTGATGGAAGGAGGTTTCAGCTTAAAATCTCACGATACATGGCCGTGTTCATTATTCCCTTAACACGGATCAGTCGTCCTGTCCCCTTTGCAGAAAAACAGCCCCAAAGCATGATGTTTCCATCCCCATTTTTCACAGTAGGTATGGTGTTCTTGGGATGCAACTCATCATTCAAACACGACGAGTTGAGTTTTTACCAAAAAGTTCTATTTTGGTTTCA
>JAJAGP010001178.1:107500-224436 GCA_025084515.1 Ancistrus triradiatus
GGCCTCCAGGAGGCGCTGACTCAACCAGCATTGCAGGATGGAAAAGCTTCTTTTTTTGATGATGATGATGATGATGATGATGGTAGAACAGCTGTCCAAATGTTCTCAGCATTCTCTGAAAACAAACACAACCACAGTGCCCTCCCTCTGACAATAAAATGCATGCCTGTCTTTTGAACACCAATGTCCCAAAAACTATTTGTCATATCCACTGTACTTTTTTACCCCATTTTAAAAGCAACACATTTAGAAACATTAAACAGTACAATAGTTTTCTCTGTCTCTTCTGGTCTCTTCTGTTTTCTATTGTACACTACTCTCTCTCTTTGTCATTCCCTCTCTTGCTTTATCTGTCCTCCCAGGGAATGCTTTATTAAAACAAATGCCATATGTTACATTCTTAATCCCAGAACATCCTCACAGTACCAATCCCCCTTGACAAGCTTTTGCACCCATTTTCCTGGCAATATCACCAGGATGATAATATTCTGTGAAAAGTGTATAACCATATACCAGGTAATGGTGGAGATTTATAAACCACTCAGCTGGTGCTCTAAGCCCTGAAGTATTTATCATCATTTGTGCATAATTCCATTAATGCTGAAAAATACCCATTGTAAAAAGAGTTTTATTAAATGCCATGTTAATAGCTTTGTTTACAAGCTGTCATTTAAAAATATTAGGAGTGATGGCCATTCCAAGAAAATGATGAATGATGTTCAGCAGCAGCTCTGTTTAGCACTGTTTCATATTCACTTCACTGATCAAACACACACAGATTTTAAACCCTTTCTTACAACTGACCTAACTGAATTAAACTGTATTAAAATTGGCTTTTAAGCCCAGATATAAGTGTGTTTGTGCATGTACTTGTGGAAATTAGGTTAAGACTGGCGCTCTGGTTTTAATTACACTCTGGCAGTGTCTTTTGTTTCTTCTATTTCACTCTGTGTTCTGCTGTTCTGGGGGGAATAGCTAGGGGACAGGGCAGTCAGGCAGCAATGGTCAATAGGAGAGTAAGAGGTTGGGAATTGGAGGAGGAGGTCAAGTAAGTGGAGGTACAGTAAACTTTAATGCATAAACATTAAGTCTTTTAGCCCTGTGTTTGTGTTTGAATCAGTGTCCAATTCTTGGTATTCACAGTCAAATTGGTCCATCTCCCTAAAAAAACTGTTGATAAAGTATTTTAAAAAGTCATTACAAACCCTTTCCTAGACCGTCACAGAAGTTACAACTTTGATAAAAATTATATAAATGTCAGGGAAACCAGTTTGCAGTAACTTTGTGTATTTATATGCATTGACTGGCCAAAGTCATGAAGAATTATGTCAGTCAATGACAAAAACCACAGATATGATATACTGTATGGAAAATTCCAAATTGACCACAATTTACCAGAACACAATCAAACAGTTAAGAAGACAAATGAATGCCTTCATAGCACATACATATTCCTCTTATTTCTTTCCACTGAGCTTTTTACATGGTCTTCCAATAAATCAGTACATACTGTAAATAAATAAAACACAAGCTGAACTTTTGCCATTTAAAAAAGCTTAAAAAAGAGCTTAAAACTTTTTCATAGTTATTTAAAACAATAATCCAAACTTAATGCAACACAAAAGTGTTCAAAATACAAAATTAACTTGAGTTAGCATATACCACTATGTCATCCACAGTTAGCATGACCTGCCTATATACAATTAAATAAAGTACTTTAACTTAAAACATAAATTGTTAGCTATAATTAATGCTGCTTACCAGAATTAGGATGTAGGAAGAACATGTATTAGCATAACAGCAGGAAGTACGAGTGCTGCACTCACCATGCTCTTTATTAGGAACACTATACTAACACTGGGTATGGCCTCTCTTTGCTCTCAAAACAGCATCAGTTCTTCATGGCATGGATTCCACAACATGTTGGAAACATTCCTTTGAGATTCTGCTCCCTGTTGACATAATTGCATTACACAGTTCCTGCAGGTTTTTCAGGTCCACTTTTATGCTGAGAAAAAAGTTGTCCTATTGGATTCAGATCTGGAGAACAACTGACTTACTATCATGCTCATGAAACCAGTTTGATATTACTTTAGCTTTATGGCATGGTGCACTATCTTGGTCAAAGTAGAGATTAGAAGATTGTGTAAATTGTGTCCATGAAGGATTGCACATGGTTAGCAGGCTATGGTATTCATGCAATGTGCAGTGTTTGCTATTTTTTATTTTATTTTTTTACTTTTGTTAAACAAAGAAAACCTTATCCACACCATTGCACGATCTCCTCCAGCCAGGATTGTTGACACAAGGCAGATTGTGTCCATGGATTCATGCTGTTGGTGCCAAATTCTGACTCTACCATCTGTGTGCTTCAGTAAAAATCAAGATTTATAAGACCAGACCATGTTCATTTTTCAACTGTCCAGATTTGATGAGTCTGTGCCCACTGCTGCCTCAGCTTTCTCCTTTTGGTATCAGGAGTCACGCTCCCGATGCTAAGCGGTAGTGTCGACTCGCTGTTTGGCTTGGGTAGGATTGGTGCGATCGCGCATGTGCCAGCCCTCATTTGGTGCTATGCGCAGAAGTGGTGACACCTGTTGGCTAGGCTATTTAAGGGTACCTTTGAGCGTAGACAGGTGTCGTATCCTTATACATTATATACAGCATTTTGGTGTTTCGAGCCCTCACCCAGCTCATGTGTGCTCTAGGCGATCTTAGATGGTTGTTTAGGGAAAGAGGTGTAGCTGGTGGTTCATGGACCGTCAGTAAGGTACAGCTGAGAGGCCGGAGGTGATGTGAGAGAGTAGAAAGGTAGGAAGGGCAAGCTTCCTTCGCGTGCTAACCTGGTCGCCTGCTTTTGGTCTCCTAGCGGCCCCCTGTATTTTCCCTCGCCACTCCAGTCCTTATTTGGGCTGCATACTCCCCCCAGAGCGATCGGGGATTGGGCTTCCCCCATTTTCGCTCTGTCGAGGAATGTAGCGCTGCTGCAGTGTTTGCACACTGCCCGTAGCAGGCAGTTTCGTGTTACGCATCACAATCGCGTCCGTGTTCCACTCCGGTAGTCCATGTGACTGTGGTTCACTTCGTGTGTAAATCATCCACATTTGTTTCACACTGCATGGGCTGTCCGGAGAACTATTACACACTCAGCGTGGCCTCTGGGTTCTGGGGAATCCCTGGAGGCTTACGTCACTGCACTCTCTTGTTTTCTCTCAGACCTGCGCTCTGTGAACGCGCAGTTTGGGAGCGAGCATCGGCTCTGTTTTTAAAAGGAGCGAAAATGGTTCCTGCGAAGACTCAGAGCGCTATTGTGGGGCTTTGCTTTCAGACAGTTAAAAACTCCATTACAAAAAGTGCCGCTTGTTTTTGAGTCCATTCCTCAACAGCTCTGTCTCCTGCAGTTTTTCTGCTCCTTCTTCTCGTGTCTCTGTGTCAGGTGTGGCACGTCCTGACTATATTCGCCCCTGACACTAGAGCTCGAGCATTCGAGGCTTAAGTCCAGTTGCCTTGGTTCAGGTGTGGCCCAGATTTGGCAACCTGACCCTGCCGTAGAAGGCGTCGGTGCCCTGTTCAGTCTAAGCATGTACTGCTGGCTCCAGTCGTTTACCATGAATGAGGGTTTGACCTCGCTGAAGCTCCTATCTCTTCCAGGTTGGAGGATCCCCTCCACACCGGGCCTCGGCAACCCTGGCTGCCCAGTGTGTTTAATGTTGCACAGGGTAGCCGGCAGAGTACGTGGAGGAGTTCTGAGTTGCAGCCACAGAGTGCGGTTTTGATGATCTGCTGCTCATGGCCGTGTTTGATAGGGGTCTTGACGTTTGGCTGGAAAATGAGCTTGTGTCATTCCTTCCCGCCTTCTCCCTGGCTGCTCTGTGTGATCTGGCCATTCGCACAGATGTGCAATCCAGAGCCAGGAAGTCGGATGTGTGGTTGTTCTTCCAGCCATCGCCCTTGTTCACAAGCCCTCCCAGCTCCATACCTGAGCCTGCCATGCCCTCTATCTCTATACCTGAGCAGCTAGTGCCGCCCAGCTCCGTACCTGAGTCTGCCATGCCGTCTTTCTCTGTACCTGAGCAGCTAGCACTGCCCAGCTTCATACCTGAGCCCGCCACACCTTCTAGCTCCATTCCTGAGCAGCTAGCACCACCCAGCTCCATACCTGAGCTCGCCACACCAATTAGCTCTATACCTGAGCAGGTAGCTCCGCCCAGCTCTGTACCTGAGCTCAGTGCGCCCATTAGCTCCGTACCTGAGCAGCTAGCTCCACCCAGCTCTGTACCTGAGCCCATTGCGCCCTTTAGCTCCATACCTGTGCTCATTAGCTCCATACTTCAGCCTTTTGCGCACCAGGCATTAGCGCCAAACCCTGCGCCATGGTCTTTAGTACTGATCCCTGTGCCACGGTCAACATTGCCAATCCCTGCATCACGGTCTTTAGTACTGATCCCTGTGCCACGGTCAACATTGCCAATCCCTGCGTCACGGTCTTTAGTACTGATCCTCGTGCCACGGTCGATACCGCCAACCCCTGTGCCATGGTCTTTAGTACCGATTCCTGTATCGTGATCACTACCGTCGAACTCCCGAGCCACGGTCTTTAGTACCAATACCTGCACCGCGGTCAACACTGCCGATCCCTGCGCTGCGGTGTTTAGTACTGATCCCCACGCTGCGGTCGCTGTCACCGACCTCTGTGCCACGGCCGTTTGCGCCTATTCTTGTGGCACGGTCACCTTTATTGACCTTAGTGCTAAGGTCTTTGGCATCTGTTTGCCTAGCTAGGTGTCTTGTGTCGACGTTTTTCATTGACTTTGTTGGGTCTAGCCCCATAGCCCCGGTGCGAGCCACCATAGGCAAGCTCCGCTCTCGAGCTGTCCACTCCGAGCTCTGCCCCTGAGTCGCTCATGGCTAGTTCTGAACTCAAGCTCTTTAATCTGAGCCCTACCTTGGAGTTGTCATGTCCAACTCTCCTATTTAGGCCCTGCTTGAAGGTTCACCCTCCTTATCTGGTCCTCCCTGTCCATCAGACACTCAAACCAGAGCACGTCCGACAAGCTTGAGGAAGTATTGAGCACGCTTAGGGGCATCAGGACAACTTCCCTTAGGAGGGTATTATTAGGAGTCGTGCTTCCGACGCTAGGGGGTAGCGTCGACTCAATGTTTGGCTTGGGCAGGTTTGGTGCGGTCATGCATGCACCAGCCCTCGTTTGACATGATGCGCGCAAGTGGCAACGCCTGTTGACCAGGCTATTTAAGGCTATTTTATGCTTATACACTATATCCATATACACTATATACACCATTCTGGTGTTTCGAGCCCTCACCCAGCTCATGTGTGCTCCAGACGATCTTAGTCATTTGATTAGGGAAAGAGGTGTAGCTGCGGGTTTGTAGACCATCAGTAAGACACAGTTGGTAGGCTGGAGGTGATGTGAGGGCATAGAAAGGTAGGAAGTTCAAGATTCCTTCGTGTGCATACCTGGTCGCCTGCTCTCGGTCTTGTCGCTGCCCCTCAGCCGCTTTCGGCTCACCCGTCACGGCATTGAACCCCCTACATTTTCCCTCGCTACTCCTGTCCTTATTTGGGCTGCATACTCCCCCCAGAGCGACTGTGGATTGGGCTTCCCTCGTTTCCGCTCCATCGCTTCCGTGTTTGCATGCTTCTTATAGCGGGCAGTTTTGTGTGACACCTCACAATCGTGTCCGTCTTCCGCTCCGGTAGTCTGTTTGGCTGTGGTTTGCTTCGTGTGTTCATCATCTGCATTCGTTTCACAATGCATGGGCTGTCCAGAGAACTGATACAGGCTTCGGGGGGCCAGGATGGCTTGCTATCATTGATGGAACAATGAATTCTGAACTATATCAGAGAATTCTAAAGGAAAATGTCAGGACATCTGTCCATGAACTGAATCTCAAGAGAAGGTGGGTTATGCAGCAAAACAATGACCCTAAGGACACAAATTTCTTCCACCAAAGAATGGTTAAAGAAGAATAAAGTTAATGTTTTGGAATGGCCAAGTCAAAGTCCTGACCTTAATCCAATCGAAATGTTGTGGAATTACCTGAAGTGAGCAGTTAATGTGAGGAAACCCACCAACATCCCAAAGTTGAAGCTGTTCTGTACAGAGGAATGGGCGAAAATTCCTCCAAGCCGGTGTGCAGGACTGATCAACAGTTACTGGAAATGTTTAGTTGCAGTTATTGCTGCACAGGGGGGGTCTCACCAGATACTGAAAGCAAAGGTTCGCATACTTTTGCCACTCACTAATATGTAAGATTGGATCATTTTCCTCAATAAATAAATAAATAAATCATAGTATAATATAGTATAATATTTTTGTGTCATTTGTTTAACTGTGTTCTTTTTATCTACTTTTAGGACTTGTGCTAAAATCTGGTGAGGTTTTAAATCATATTCATGCATAATTATAAAAAATTCTAAAGGGTTCACAAACTTTCAGGCACCACTGTACATGCATGTTAGGATAATCAGTGCCTCTAAATTGCCCCAGTGTGTGAGTGCATATGCCCTACAATAGATTGGCGCCATTTCTAGGGTTGTTCCTGCATTGCGCCCTTTGCCGCCAGCTAGGCACCAGCTTTCCAGTGAGAATTAAGCAGTTAAGAAAATTAATGAATGGCTCAGTATTTTAATTTAGCACAATGTTGTTAAACAGGTGACCCAGAGACACAGGTGGAAGTGGAGATCTGATAGCTAACTTTATATGGACTGATTACCAGAGGTAATTATCCAGAACTGTTGATATACATATTATGTAATGATCCTTTCAGTGGTGGCTTTGTTGAACTGTTAGTTATAGTATTTGGGAAGTCTGTTAAATCAATAGAATTTAAAACAAGAACAAGTTGGCAATACTGTGTGTCCTTATATGGCTATTTTGCATGATGCTCTCACAGCTGAAATAATCTTTTGTGGTCTGCTCCACCCTGCATTAAGATTTAAGCTTTTCTGTGAATATGAGGACTTTAACTGATTCCTGTTTCCTGTGGGAGCCACTTAGGCAGACTGAGCCTTTAAAGTGGACACACAATCACTTAGAGCAGTAACACACTTGAATGTTGTAGAGGTAATTGAATAGAAGGAATCGGGACTGAAGAGGTGACGTGTGTTGGACTCAGCTGAATTTATTGTTAAGTCTGCTTTTCTCACTCTGAAATTGAAAAGACATAATTAATTTCCTTTAAAACAAAATACAAAAATGTATCTGCACCACAGCAGCTATATACACAGAGTAGCCTACTTGTCCATACATGATGGCTTTAGCTGACACATAGCCAGTGCAGGAATACATTTCTGTCCTGGAAATTCAAGGATCATTGCACATTCATAGAGGGCAAAGGAGACTGAGATATTATTGTGCAGCGAAACCTCTGCTTGCCAGGAAAAAAAGCTGCAATCCATGTATAAAGATTCCACATCTGACATGAAAAAACACCTGAGATAAGTTTTATTTTTGTCCAGTTAAATGGTTGCTGGCCAAATTTCCTACACAGTGAGCTACCTTCCTAGTTGCATTTGCTGTCCAACTGCAGATCAGCTCATTAACATGGTTGGCATATTAGCTAAATGTCTAAGTAAGTAAAATAATAATGTAATTATGTAATTAATGTAAATAATGCAGACTCCTTTTTACTACTTTTTAATTACCTTTTTAAAGGAACACTGTTCATTAGTAATGCTGTAAAGAAGGACAGAAGCTAAACATCACTCATCATATGTTAAATGTGTTCATTGCACTGTGTACAAGAGAGTTGATGCATTGATTTGTTGGAACATATCATTGTGGAAACACTGATTAAATCATTTATCTCAATAAAGAGTTATAAGTGAAGTATACAGATAGTGTCTGTTTTGTGCTATCTGCCAGAAAGATTCGAAGGTTAAAGAAGGTAAGCATGCATTCACTGTTTTTCCGTTTAGTAGCAATTATTTTGAACAAAGGACCAGATAATTCCCAGACTAAGGTTTACTGCCAGCTGGAGAGTGACTAAACCACTGCAAAAATGTTGTCAGTGATTTGATAGCCTGTCAAACAGAATATTCTAAAACATTCAATAACCAACAAATGGACTAAACACCAAATATCATATATTGTTCTGTCATTCTCCCTCTTAGAGAGAAGCCAATGGTAGGATGAAAAATTCTATCCTGATGGGAATTATCTTTTCCAGAATAACAATGCCCCAATCCAAAGAGGCTATGGGTCACTGAATAGTGTAGAGTATGAAAATAATAATGAAAATCATATGCTTGGACCTTTAGAGTCACTAGATCTTAACCCAGGTGAACCATCATCATCAAAACACTAACTGAGTGGAAATATTTTGGAAGAATGGCAGATACTTTTGGAATCTGGTGGTTTAGGAAGTAGAGCTCTGGACTGGTAACTGGAAGGTTGAGAGATTAAATTCCAACTCTATCAAGCTGTCAATGGAAAGTTGTTGATCATCAGCTGCACAGCTTAACTGTAAATTCTTGATAAAGTCATCTTCTAAATATTGCAAATGTGAAATGAATATGCATATTAAAGCATTTCTCATGGTTGTGGTGGCCCCAAACAGTTGTTTTGTTGTTATTTTTTAATTAACCATGTGTACTTGATGTAAACTGTGTGTAAATGTAATCGTGTGTGTTGCTGAAATGGCCACTGATGCTGATAGAGACAGCAAATAAATAAACAAACAAACAAACATCCAAACAGCTGAGTGACCCAACAATGGCAGTTTGGAGGGGTGAGTCTTCTTTACTCAATATTCTGTACAACAGCCCAGTATCTTAACTACTGCAACTAATACATACAGAGTAATCACTCATGTTATTCCAAAGATCCTTGCTGTTTTTCTCCTTGCCCATTGTTTCTCTGGTATTTATGGACACAACACTATTATTACAAAACATTAGTGATCATAAAGCAATTACAAATCCACTGAAACACAATTACGAATCACAGGATGTCACCACATGACGATTACGCAGACATCATTTTAGTTGGACAAATTTGCGTGGACCTTGTTGGACAGAGAACAGAGAATAGGTTCTGTGCAATGTCCCCAAACATGACAATACTTGTTACCATCATTGTGTATCTCCACTGGCATAAATGTAAACAGTACAGAAAGCACCCAAAATAAAGATATTTTTGTTCTGACTGGATTTTGATTTGCCAGTATTTGGTGCTAAATCTGGATAACATCCAGGTAAATCAAGTCACTGAAACATAAAACTACTACAGTATTTAGATTAGCTTTTGCTTGGTTTGAGGAGAAACATTACATAGACTTTGCGAATACGGACTACATCTTTACCCTTGTGGTGCAATACCTGCTTGTGACTAGGAGGGAAAGAAAAGGGGGGCAGGGAACTCTGTGAGGATTGAGTTAGTGTTTGGAGAGGATTTCCGTTGCTTGACAGCCAAGCAACATTTTGTTTGTTTATTGCTATTTGTTTGGGTACTGAGGTGTATGAGGAGGTGGGGAGGAAGTGTATGTGAGGAATCCTCTACAAAAGGCTGCAAAGCATAATGGGTACACAAAGAGAGTTAACTGGACAGTGGGCGTAACTTCAGCCATGGTCATTTTTCCAGTTTTCAGTTATTCTTTACCTCTATTTAAAAAGTCTATGAATGAAATCTGCAGCATATGTACCACTTATCCGTCTGTTAGAACAGGACTCATGTTTCAGTTGTGAGCAGATGAAATTACATGAAGAAAAAAAAAATGTTTCGTCTCACAGGTCATTAAACAATTGTCCCAGTCACGGGGCTTAATTCAAACATTTATATTTAATTATAGTGTGCAATATGATCCTTTTTTACTATAACTGCAATATTTATCCAACACATTATTATTATTATTATTATTATTATTATTATTATTATTATTATTATTATTATTATTATATTGGGGACTATCTGCTGCCTGTGTTACCAGAGTGAATACTTTGTGTGTCCCACATTCTTTGCAAATAAAGCTTATTCTCTTTCTCCTCAATTCCTGGCCAGCATCTTGTGCAATGGATATCAGGAACATCAAGGCTGCACAAGGACATGGCTTATATGTTTCAGATATAAGATGAGTTGAACTAATTACTATCGTGCAATGGGTCCAGTTCCTGCAGGTGTGGGAGGTTTACAATGCAATTATTTGTATTGTTGTTTTAAAAAAGAACTTATTCTGAAGCCATAAGATCAATGTCAGGTCTAGTTTAGATTAGATCTCATAAAGAAAATGGGTAAACAATAAACCTAGTTTTATATAGACATTCCAAAATTAGCATAACTTCATCAGACCTTTCTCAGTTAGGTTTCATTTCTCCTTGTTCACATTTTCCAGGAAACCTGGCACCTTGGGGCCAATGCCCAAGAGATTTACAGTAGGGGCCACATTTCTGAGACCACTAAAGAACATGCTTATTTTTATTCTTTGTGGAGAAGGATTCATACTGCAGTAGCATAATGACCCAAAGCACATCTCAAAGCTTTGCAACAACTATTTGAAGAATAAGGAAAATCAAGGAGTATCATGGACGTTCCTCCACAGTCATCTTTCTTAAACCTCATCAAGCATTTATTGGGCACTTAAAGACAGAGTAAGCCAAACAGACAGTAACATCAGAAGATGCTCTTTGGAATTTTGTGAACGTATTCTGGAATAACATGAATCTTAAGATTTTGCAAAAGGGGAACATACCGAATACTAAAAGTTCTGAAATGTATCAAAAGATTGCAAAGATTATTGCAAAGATTTCAACTTTTTACTCAAATTGTTATGTTGGTAATGTGATCTGTAATAAAAATGTATTAAATTCGAGAAAAATGCAAAACAGAACTATTTCACATGCTAGGACTCAGACCATTGGCTCACACTGGATTTTAATGTGTAGAAATCAAAACCATATTACAATTTAAATGAGTCAAGATGTGCAGCAGTAAATGGGTTATACAGTAAATTGTATAATAGTTCATAAATTAGTCTATCCATCCTTGAAGTACAGACTGTTTGTCAGAGGCTTTTGTTGATTCCAAATGGCAGGATATGACATAATTCAGTTTTACTATAGCTATTATATGCCTCTGGAGTTCCCCTGCAGATCTTCCATAACTGGCTCTCAGAGGAATTCTATAGGGATGTATAGAGACTGGATCATGTTGAGTGTCACATGCAGAGGCGCCAATGACAGTAAACACTCCAGGATTTCCTGGAACAGGCATGCACATAATTAAGAAAGGGTAACCAGACTGCCACTTCTGAAACAAGGGCAACAAAACTGTTATCATGCCGTCAGCTCTAAGCAAATTGTGATACCATGCCAGATATGATTTACTGTACCATAGAAACTTTTTATTGCACTTTGCTGTCCAAAAAAGAAAAAAAATGGTTTCAAACCACTTTCTAGTTTAATGCACCTTGTATTTGCAGACTTTAGTCTCACCCTGAAACAGGCTTTAGTATTATATACTCCCCGAGAGCTGAAGTGTGGCTTCTCTGTAAGGCTTTAACTACTTTCCATATGTATGTACTCTGATGGCATGGTTGAAACTGTGTGGGGCACTCATGTCTGACCTAGGTGATATCTGATCATTTAGGCAAAAAAGTAGTGTGAGGCCACAATCTGCAACTGCTAGATACCATATGGAACAGAAACAGGAAGCAAACTGAAAACTTACTTAACTGTAAGGCATCAACTATCCGGAGGGGAGTAGGGCATATTTTTGCAGTTCTGATACTGCTTAAATGACTGCCAAAAAATGTTCTGCTTCATTTGCAAGCCACGTTCTTGGCAGAAGAGTGTGTTTTATGGGTGAGTTGTAACAACAGACAGTTCCTAATGATTCATCCCAGCCCTGCTCCATATGGGCCCCACCTCAGCAATGACCTCATTATGTAAAAGCCTCTCCCATTTCTCCAAAATAAGATGAACCCAAGCCTAGTAATCATCCCATTTAAGTATTACAGCCATTCTTTCACCATGAGCATACCTTATTTCTTTAAGGAATATAGAAAAATCAGGTCAGGAACAGGTTCTCGATCCTGTTGTAAATAGATGTCACAAATAAGGCTGCATAATCGTAATGCAGCACAAACACCTTCTAAATACATACATCCAAAATACTGGAGTTACACATTTAATTCATGGTGTTTTTTTGTTTTATGCTACACAATATACTTCAGAAATGCAATGGGACCTTTATTTGCTGTTAATGATTCTTATTCTTGTAACATTGCCCAACCAAGTGTTACAGTTTGCCATATTACCCTGGCGAAACTCGGGCGAACCGTGAAAACAAAAGTATAAGGGGTTTTAGGACCCAATTGCAGTTAGCTCCAGATGGAAATAGTGAACCAAAATATACATATATAAAAGAAACTAAATACACAATAAAAGGTAAGTGAATAAAACAACAAAGAAACCAGCTTCAGTGGCTGAGGATCGAACCCTGGGCGAATGCGTGGGTTGACGCCATAAAAAACCCAATGTGCCACTCAGCCACTGAAGAAAAGAACAGAGAAAAAATTCAACAAAAGCAAACGCCATAAGCGTACAGCGATACGCTTACTGTGAGGCTCTGCTACTCAAATGGCATACGGGTCCGCACCTGCGCAGAGCAAAAGAACCCGAGCGGAGTGCCACAAAAGCATTTCCACGGGGATTCTCATGGGTTACAAGAGCGTGGCACAGACGCGGAAGCGAAAAGGACGAGGCTGAATAAGCAGCACAGCATCCTTTTCAGGTGCGATCGCGAGGGGAGCGCTACTTCCCCTGATCACGAAGGAGGGAGAGTGACGGTGCAAGAGGGAGGAGGCAGGGCGAACTCCGCAGCAGCAAGCGAGCCAAAACCGCCAAAGAAGATCGGCAACCGAGAGCGCTAGTAAATAGCTTGCCCTACACTAGCAGCTAGGCCCTAGCGGTTACTGGGCAGCCTCCTGATTGCCCATTGCTGGCGATCTAATACCAAGATCCTAAAATCACATCTATAAAGATGTTACATATTTTGCCAAGTAATCAGTTAGAACAGAAACTTCAATGTACAGAAATTTACATAACCTGCTGATGTTACAATATCCTCACTAGCATTTTGTGTTAATGTTCCTCAGAAATTATTGCAACAATATTGAGGTGTTTAAGAATACATACAACTGGATCATTTACAATATCTATATCTGTAATATTATCTGTAATCATAATAAAAATATCATACCCTGCAGCTTCCATGTTGTCTAACAACACAACCACAGTGGGCTTATAAATGTATGCAACAACAGTTATTTAGCAAAACAGTAAAGAACTGTGCACTATAACCAATGCCCTCATTGTGTGTTAAAGAATAAATGGCATGTCACCCCTGATTGAACGTGCTAAAGTCATCATCCTATGTTTTTCATTGTACTGTAAATGGTCCTTGTGTGCATACACAGAGAATCTTTAAATACTCTCACAACTATGAAAAGACTCTTTGGGAAAGTCTCTCAGCTGGCCTGTGTCATTAACACTGCATCATTATACTGTCTATATATTGAGTCCATAGGAAAGAAAATAGCAAATTAGTATAACAACAAGTTGCTTGTAGTGCTCGAATGAACTCACAATACAATGTGTTCCACAACTATATGAGCTTTCATGAAGGAAGCCGGGTGGGATATTTCAGTTCATGACAGTAACACAGCTAAGCATATATAGCATTATAGTGGAAATGTATTTTTTATTTGGGTATTGCTTAGTGAAATGGTTTTTAAAACGGTCATTGAGACCCCTACAGAACATGGGAAACAGCACAACTTCCAGTGCTGTTAGTGTCTATCTGGGTTTAAAAAGGAGGCAATCTCAATAAAGAGAAAGCCCTAGTTGTGGTTTTAATGTTCACACTACTGCCAAATTCCACAATTTTCCACAGTGACTCAAGTACCCTTGGAAAAGTGAGCAGTTACCCCAGCAGTGCCTAATGCTGGAAGTGGTACTGGGTTTAAGGGCACTTATTAGGCAAAACTCACTTTGTCAGTGTTTGTGCACATTCTTTTGGGTATCTGGGGTGCCTACCAATCCACACATTGTAAAATAAGACCACCCAGTCAGTTTGTGGGCTACCTAGGTCAGGAAGCATGGGATTCAACAAGCAACTCACATTTGGCTCCCCTTCCTATGCCAAGTGTCCTTCCTACATCTGGCTCATTGCGATTAATCTGCAAACAAACCCCACTAATGGTTTGACAACTACTTGTTCATTCAGAACTGGAAAGTCAGAACATTAGTGCCCTTATATGTTCATCCTATGAAGTGCTTCCACAACCAGATTGTTAGGTTTGTGCTGTCTGAGTGATAAAAGCTTTGCAAAGATTTTTACTTGCAAGCCCTGTACTCGCTAACATTATATGAAAACTAAGAGCTAAGTGAGAGATCTGCTCTGTTATTGGCTGCACAGACCAGCACAAATCGCTACATCAGTCCTAAGCCTCAGAAGTTTATTTCTGATGGCAATGTCCCAGCTACAGCCAGCAAAACCCTGTACATTTGTTCTAATCACTTTCAACAAGTGCTTTGTAGCATGGGTCAGTACAACAACAAACAACAAGGCAACAACCCCTTTCCTAAAGGGTTCAATACCAGCTTCCTGTGGCAAAGCTGCAGATGAGGCTTCCCTTGTTGTTTGTTTATTTGAGTTTTAAAGGTGTATCGGGGATGGCTTAATGGCCTTTGTGTTAATTTTATGTATTTTAATGCCAGAAACCTGGCTTTTGATAACGGAACACAAACATACTATATACATACTCAAGTCACTCTCAACAGTTGCCATGGTAGTACAAATCCATACTCATATTGTCACACCCTGCGAAAGAAAGGGTGCTGTGGTGCCCGATCCTTGTGGTATTTGGACCAAAGCATGTCACAGAAATTTCATTAAGACCCTAATTATGTCACAGGCATATTGATTGTGCACTAGTTGGGTTAAATAATGATTTTGTGTGAGAATAGATGCCTAGTATTTCAAGAAAGCTTGTATATGTTGTTAAAGCGTACATTGTTTAATGCTGTCAGAGAGATTGTGCTGCTTAAATGTATAAGACTCTTTGAGTCCTAAAACTAGAGGAACAACAGAGTTTATCAAAAGACTTATATTGGTGATTGAGTCCAGAAGTCAGCCCCCATACACACCTACAATACAAGCCTATACAGCCGACCTCCACGAGCATCATCAATCACAACATTATACGCTCCTCATTATCTGTCAGAAACACTATAAAAACCATGGTCTGACCTAAAGTTATCCTTCATGGTACATGGCTCAGCAGTCAACAGGCTGAGAACACAGCATTAGCACATATTTTAGCTTGCACTCATTAAAGTTGACAGACCTGATCCTGATAATGGCAGTGTTGGTAGTCAGACTCCAGATTCTGTCATTATGAAGGCACTAAAACAAAACAAGAGCCCCTGCCGGTTTCAGTTTCAGTGATGCTTGAAAGTTTGTGAACCCTTTAGAATTTTCTATATTTCTGCATAAATATGACTTAAAACATTGTCAGATTTTCACACAAGTCCTAAAAGTAGATAAAGAGAACCCAGTTAAGCAAATGAGACAAAAATATTATACTTCATTTATTTATTGAGGAAAATGATATAATATTACATATTAGTGAGTGGCAAAAGTATGTGAACCTCTAAGAATAGCAGTTAATTTGAAGGTGAAATTAAAGTCAGGTGTTTTCTATCAATGGGATGACAATCAGGTGTGAGTGGGCACCTTGTTTTATTTCAAGAACAGGGATCTATCAAAGTCTGCTCTTCACAACATATGTTTGTGGAAGTGTATCATGGCACAAACAAAGGAGATTCCTGAGGAGCTCAGATAAAGAGTTGCTGATGCTCATCAGGCTGGAAAAGGTTACAAACAAAACCATCTCTAAAGAGTTTGGGACTCCACCAATCCACAGTTTCAGAGGCAAATTGTGTACAATGGAAGAAATTCAAAGACCATTGTTACCCTCCCCAGGAGTGCGTCAACCAAAAAACGTTCACTCCAAGAGCAAGGTGTGTAATAGTTGGCGAGGTCACAAAGGACCCCAGGTAACTTCTAAGCAACTGAAGGCCTCTCTCACATTGGCTATGTTAAGTTCATGAGTCCAACCATCAGAAGAACATGAACACAATGGTGTGCATGGCAGGGTTGCAAGGAGAAAGCAATGCTCTCCCAAAAAGAAACATTGCTGCTGCTCATCTGCAGTTTGCTAAAGGATCACATGGACAAGCCAGAACGCTATTGGAAGAATGTTTTGTGGACGGATGAGACCAAAATAGAACTTTTTGGTTTAACAGAAAAGCGTTCTGTTTGGAGAAAGGAAAGCATTGCATTCCAGGATAAGACCCTTATCCTATCTATGAAACATGGTAGTGGTAGGAGTATCATGGTTTGGGCCTGTTTTGCTGCATCTGGGCCAGGACGGCTTGCCCTCATTGATGGAACAATGAATTCTGAATTATATCAGAGAATTCTAAAGGAAAATGTCAGGACATCTGTCCATGAACTGAATCTCAGGAGAAGGTGGGTCATGCAGCAAGACAACAACCCTAAGCACACAAGTCGTTCCACCAAAGAATGGTTAAAGAAGAATAAAGTTAATGTTTTGAAATGACCAAGTCAAAGTCCTGAACTTAATACAGTAGAAATATTGTGGAAGGACCTGAAGCGAGCAGTGAATGTGAGGAAACCCACCAACATCCCAGAGCTGAAGCTGTTCTGTACGGAGGAATGGGCTAAAATTCCTCCAAGCCGGTGTGCAGGACTGATCAACAGTTACAGGAAATGTTTAGCTGCAGTTATTGCTGCACAGGGGGGGTTACACCAGTTACTGACAGCAAAGGTTCACATACTTTTGCCACTCACTAATATGTAATATTGGCTCATTTTCCTCAATAAATAAATGACCAAGTATAATATTTTTGTCTCATTTGTTTAACTGGGTTCTCTTTATGTACTTTTAGGACGTGTGAAAATCTGATGATGTTAGGTCATATTTATGCAGATATATAGAACATTCTAAAGGTTTCATAAACTTTCAAGCACCACTGTACATGTTGTTCAAAGATTGACCTGATATTGGAAAGTTTCAAAGTTTCCCAAAATCAGACACATTGTTGATTTGTTTGGAAGAGAAGAAACAGAAGAGGTTGAGCACAGAGAGAAAAGCCTCTGTAGCAGATAGGGTTAAACAATTATTTTAGATCAGTATGCTCAGTGCAGATGTACTGTTTGACACCCCCGTGCTGTTTCTACTTTAGCACCTGTGTACATATTCTCAGTGTTTTTAAAATGTGTGGAACTCTTTAGCATTTTCTATCAGGAAAACTCATTGTAGAAAGTAATTGTTATCTGGCTAATGATTACATAAATTCATGAGAATTATTCATTTGTCTTTTGTCAATAAAAATAATTAATGCTGTGAATTTAAATGTGGCAGACAATTATGGTAATGAAAAATGTTTTTGCATAACTCTAAATTGTCCTCATCCTAAAAACAATGGTTTAGTTACCCTTACACCTAATTTGTGACTAAGAAAAAACCTTTTAAATAAGCAAATTGTATCATGTGGAAATTAAGGAGCTGCTTACAGAAGATATCTGAAAGCCAGCGAACAGAACAACTGGAAATCAGGAATTTATGGTGGAGGGACTACCTTTTAGAGATTCAATAGGTTAAAAAGATTCATATAGATTTAGAATGAGGTACAGTGGTTCATATTCACTGAATGAACATATACACTGGTTCATTCCGAAGGATATATCATTAGATATAGCATTATCATTAGTACATTGTGTACAATGTTTATTAGACCACAGTGTACATTTACTGCAGCACATGTTGTATCTAATGTGCTTTATGGGATTTAAAAACAGTTCCGATATTAAGGTTGATTTATTCCAGAAACCAGTAAAGACAGCTGATCTGGACTGGAAATAATTTACTCATCCTTGAAAAAGTGACAGCTTAATCTGAATCATTTTAGAAGTAACACATTTGAGAATATATGATGTAAACATTATATGTAATAACCATGTCAAAACATATCGAAGTTTTCTGGCTAGTGACATGCTAATTGCTGGTAAAGTTGGCTTGTGTAACTGCCCACAATATGGTGTACCACAGTCTGCAAGTTCATACAGATGAAAGGTTTCTTGTAAAATGAGTTGTTGGTTTAATATAAGGAGATCCAAGAAACTTCAAGGCAACGTTAATAACAATGACCATAAAAGGGAAGTCTGTGCTGTGTGTGCTGTAAAACATAAGGGAAAATATATATAATACATAGCATATTATTTAGATCGTGGGTAAAGTCTATTATTCTCAAAATCCGATTGCCTCCCCTGCTTCTAAACCTGTTATACTTTTAAATATCTGCTTATAATGGCACTTCATTATCAGTTGAATGGGGTGAAATCATTTCATAGAAACCTATTTTTCTGTAGGGCATTATCATTTCCTTGGTACTGTACAGAGCATTGCTTCCTTTGTCTGTGCAAATCTAAATCCCTTTAATATTATTCATTTTGACAACATCAGGTGATACCGGATGAGAATGTGATAGTGTGCCAGTAGAAGATAACACCTTTCAATGCACAAGCAGATAAGTGATTACATTGTTCTTAATGTAATTAAAAGTTTAACTTTAGAATTGGTCTGAAAACTTTTGTAAGGCAAGGGGTTATCTTATGGGGGTTAACATGACAAGGAATTATGTTATGAATTTGTTGGATGATTGCCTGAGTATTTCTTTTTGTCATGTTTGGCAGAAACAGGAGATGAACATAAGAATGTGTTGCAGAAGCTTTATTGAAAAACAGGGCAAAATAGAAACAAACACTAAAGCTGGGGCATTGGGACCCATGTTGGTGATGTCTAGGGCATCATGGCCCATGTTGGTGACGTCTGGAGCATCAAGGCCACCTTGGCAATATCTGGAGCATCAGAGCCCCCCTTGGCAAAGTCTGAAGCACTAGGGCCTACAGATGTCGAAGCAGGTGCATAGACAGGAACGGAAGATGGGTTGAGAGCCTGGACTGGAGCTGGGTCAGGATCCTAAACTGGAACTTGCAACTGGACAGGAAATGGAGCTGGCATGGACCGGAGCTGGAGCTGAGACTGGCACTGTGACTGTAGCAAGAACAAAGACCAGGAACCGGACTTGTACTGGAACAGAGACAGGACAGAGCTGGAGCAGAAACAGAGACAGAAAGTTGGGCAGGAACAGAAACGGAGACAGGAATCCAGACTGGAACTACAGTGGGGCAAAAAAAGTATTTAGTTAGTCACTGATTGTGCAAGTTCTCTGATTTAGAAAGATGAGAGAGGTCTGTAGTTTTTATCATAGGTACACTTCAACTATGAGAGACAAAATAAGAAAAAAAATCCAGGAAATCACATTGTAGGATTTGTACAGAATTTAATTGTAAATTATGGTGGAAAATAAGTATTTGGTCAATAAATTTGGTTCAACTCAATACTTTGTAACATAACCTTTATGGGCAATGACAGAAGTCAAATGTTTCCTGTAAGTCTTCACCAGGTTTGCACACACTGTAGCTGGTATTTTGGCTCATTCCTCCATGCAGATCTCCTCTAGAGCAGTGATGTTTTGGGGCAACATGGACTTTCAACTCCCTCCACAAATTTTCTATGGGGCTGAGGTCTGGAGACTGGCTAGGCCACTCCAGGACCTTGAAATGCTTTTTACGGAGCCACACTCCTCATTTCATTGCCCGAGCAGTGGTTGTTTGGGATCATTGTCATGCTGGAAGACCCAGCCACGTTCCATCTTCAATGCTCTCACTGATGGAAGAAGGTTTTGGCTTAAAATCTCACGATACATGGCCCCATTCATTCCTCCCTTAACACGGATCAGTCGTCCTGTCCCCTTTGCAGAAAAACAGGCCCAAAAGCATGAGGTTTTTCACCCCCATGCTTCACAGTAGGTATGGGAGCAACTCAGGATTTCTTCTTCCTCCAAACAGGGCGAGTTGAGTTTTACCAAAAAGGTCTATTTTGGTTTCATCTGACCACATGATATTCTCTCAATCCTCTTCTGGATCATCCATATGCTCTCTGGAAAACTTTCAGACGGGCCTGGACATTTACTGGCTTAAGCAGGGGACACGCCTGGCCACTGCAGGATCTGAGTCCCTCTCGGCGTAATGTTACTGATGGTAGCCTTTTTACTTTGATCCCAGCTTCTCTGCAGGTCATTCATCAGGTCCCTCCATGTAGTTCTGGGATTTATGCTCACGGTTCTCGTGATCATTTTGCTCCCCACGGGATGAGATCTTGCATGGAGCCCCAGATCGAGGGATATTATCAAGGTTCTTGTATGTCTTCCATTTTCTTACAATTGCTCCCACAGTTGATTTATTCACACCAACCTGCTTGCCTATTGTAGATTCACTCTTCCCAGCCTGCTGCAGGTCTACAATTTTCTTCCTGGTGTTCTTCGACAGCTCTTTGGTCTTGGCCATGGTTGAGTTTGGAGTCTGACTGTTTGAGGCTGTGGACAGGTGTCTTTTATACAGATAACAAGGTCAAACATTCGCCATTAATACAGGTAACGAGTGGAGGACGGAAGAGCTTCTTAAAGAAGAAGTTACAGGTCTGTGAGAGCCAGAAATCTTGCTTGTTTGTGGCTGACCAAATACTTATTTTCCACCATCACTTACAATTAATTTTTTTTTAAATCCTACAATGGGATTTCCTGGATTTTTTTCTCATTTTGTCTCTCATAGTTGAAGTGTACTTATGATGGAAATTACAGACCACTCTCATCTTTCTAAGTAGGACAACTTGCACAATCAGTGACTGACTAAACATTTTTTTGCTCCACTGTAAGACGGGGGTCTGGACTGGAGCTGAGGTTGGAGACTGGACTTGAGATAGGGCTGGTACCACAGGAGGGCTAGCATGGTGGCTGGACTGGCATGGTGGCAAAATGGAGAGCTTTTGGCTGCCATACAAGGATGGGTCAAAGACAGTGTGGAAAGCCTCCAGGATGCAGTGGAAATCGTGTGTTTCCTCCCTTTAGTGGTCCCAAATCATAATGGCCCAGGCGAGGGAGGCACCAGTAAGGAGGGAGATGATTCACGCGATGTGATTAAAGTCAGTGCCAGTCAGGAAGTGCGCCATGTGTGCTGGAGGAAGGCCTGGCAGTGTTTTGGATTGCCATTGTATTTCTAAGATAAGGCTGGAAGAAAAAAATCCCGGGCCTGCAGCTGGGTGAAACCCGGGATGGACGAGATAAGTGGAGCCTTAGTTCGTTGTCGGGTCTGAAACCTGGCACCAAACAACAAGATCAGCAGTTTCTGCCAAACCAGCCACCAATCACATGCAGCAAACATATCCACATGCAAAGTGCAGGGACAATAAATTGTACGAGAGTGAATTAGGCAAGAAACAAAGCATACGGGAGCAAAGCTAGCAAGAAAAAAAAACATACAGGAAACCTAACCTACTAGAACAAAATACCTCATGACTAAACAGAGAAAAGTGTGGTGTTTAATTAAGCTAACTAATGAAACGTAAAGTAGACACAGCTGAACACAATGAGGAACACAATCTGGGAGAGTGATAAGGCATGACGAAGGGATGTCATGGTGGGAGTGATGCAGACTGGGAAATGCAGTGAAGTAGTGTCGATATTGTGACACTTTGTGCTAACCTTTTGTAAACAGGAACAGACTTGACCTGAGGAAGACAACAAACCCACACTTAGTACAACAGCAGTAGCTATACTAACATATTATTAAAGATTAATTAAATAGGCAAGTGATAACAGGCACTGTTAGATAGAAGAGGTAGAGAGAGAGACAGACAGAAAGAAAACAGCTCAAATAAGGAAAGAGAGATGTGTTTAGGTGATATGAACCTTGTAATTGCATCCACTCCTTGCATGCCACTCTCATACACACCTTGTCTGCTACATAATTTTTTTTACTTTTTTACCTTTTACTGAAACTGTCTCATGTGCAATGAACTTTTCTTCAATATGAGAGGGAGTCAGCTTCAATCATCTGCATCCCCCCTCGGTCTGTGAACCATTATGAACTTCAAAGGCATCAAGGACTGCTCACATTATCACCAGACACTCCTTCTCATATGTATAGTAGTTTGATTTTTTTCCAGAGAATAAAAAGAATATGTAAAACACAAGGAAATCCTCTTTCTCCACTACGTGGAAACCCTTAATCTAATGTGACGATCAGCAGCACTAAATGGAGAGCAAGATCAACCAATTGCATTAAAGATCCACAGGGATGGTTGATTTCAATGCTAGAAAGACCTGTTGGTGTTTCTCCCACTGAACTGGTTCTGCTACACCACTGTTACTGAGATGTGTGAGGTCTGACTTAATAGTTACAAGCCAACAAAAATCTCCTGCCAGCCTGTAGAATGATCTTACTTAATTTTTGGTCCTAGTGTGCCAGTGTGTAAAGCTTTTCCCTTAGGTCCCTTATATACTGAATATCATTTTTGCTGGACTATCATCCCAGGTTTATTTTTAATGGACTGCAAATATTAGGTCTGTATATCATACAGTGGAACAGAAAAAGTCAGGAACTTGTGAAAGTTCTCCTACTTAGAAAGATGAGAGAGGTCTGTAATTTTCATTATAGGTACACTTCAACTATGAGAGACAAAATGAGAAAAAGAAAATCCAGGAAATCACATTGTAGGATTTTTAAAGAATTTAATTGTAAGTCATGGTGGAAAATAAGTATTTGGTCAATAAATTTGGTTCAACTCAATACGTTGTAACCTGTGGACAGGTGTCTTTTATACAGATAACAAGGTCAAACAGGTGCCATTAATACAGGTAACGAGTGGAGGACAGAAGAGCTTCTTAAAGAAGAAGTTACAGGTCTGTGAGAGCCAGAAATTTTGTTTGTTTGTGGGTGACCAAATACTTATTTTCCACCATGATATACAGTTAAATTCTTTAAAAATCCTACAATGTGAATTCCTGGATTTTTTTTCTCATTGTGTCTCTCATAGTTGAAGTGTACTTATGGTGACAATTACAGACCTCTCTCATCTTTCTATGTCAGAGAACTTGCACAATCAGTGACTGACTAAATACTTTTTTTGCCCCACTGTATATCCTAATTGGGACTACCGTATTTTTCGGGCTATAAAGCGCACCGGGTTATAAGGCGCGATATCAATGATCGACTTCTAACGGGTCTATTTTCATACATAAAGCGCACCGGTTTATAAACCGCATGAAATGAAACAAAACTCTTAAGTTCCGTCTGAAGCTCAGTTTGGTCTTCTTTACCTGGTGCAGGGCGTCTTCTTGCTTCCTCCACTTCCGTATCATTGATTCGTTAATGTTGAATTCTCTTGCAGCTGCTCTATGTCCATGTTGTACTGCGCGACCGATAGCATTGAGTTTGAAATCCGCTTCGACAATAAATGAATGAATGCACGTACCCTAATGCTGAAGCACATACCGTATTACTCCGCCATGCTGCGCACTACAGTTGCCGTAAGCTTCGTAACTTACCAAGGCCGTGCTAAAACATTTTGACAGATTTATGAGCGCCGTGTACCATCTACAATCGGTTTTAGGTCAGAAAGCACAACCAGAATTAATTCATACATTAGGCGCACCGCATTTTAAGGCGCACTGTCGATTTTTGAAAAAATTTAGGGATTTTAAGTGCGCCTTATGGTCCGAAAAATACGGTATTTCCATGAACAAATCCATGCTCTCAGCCATTTTTTTTTCCCTGTGGTGGTGTTTGCAGGGTGATATGGTGAGTATTTTTCCTTCTTTAGACTTTTCTGGGTTTCTGGACAACCCAAAGGGACTTGAAAAAGACAGTAAACCTAGAGTCTGAGATATAGCCTTATTTAAAGTTTATAGTGCCCATAACCACAAATAATAACAAGCATAATCACCAAAAAGCAGAACAAAGCTTGTTTGGTTTTCTGGTTCATTTGTAATTCACTGTAAGACAGGGAGAAAAGGACTGACAAAAGCAGCAGGTGAAACGAAGCCGGGAGTTGCCATTAAGTTGCCATCACTAATTAGTCTCCTGATTTGTTCCCAGTAATTGTTTCTGCTCTATGCAAGCCATAGTATACCATACTATACCACAACTTCACCTATACAGTTGTCTTTCTAAAATGGTTGTTTCCTGAAGCATTGCGATTAAGTTTGTAGGAGTCATACAGTTTGTGATACTCGTTCACGATATCAAGTTTCTAATGGTGCTCAAGAAGTTGAATAAAAGAAGACAATGTGGCCTTTTTCTGTTCCATTAAAACTGAATGCATTAGAAGGCTGCATAATACAACTCCAGTCTCTCTTCCTGGTCTGCTGGAGCTTTTTATCTCTGACCGCACAGAGCAACACAAGTGCCCCAAAGGCAAAGAAAAACACTTAAGCATTTGCAAGCCCAGAGCCAGAAATGCAGCTCAGTTCATTTCCAAAACAAAGCAAAACAAAACAGCCAGTATCAGCAATATCATTTACTGGAAGCAGGCAAAAGTCTTGATGTCTAAAAGGACTAAGGAAAACCAGGCAGCATCACAAATACTGGCCTCATTCACAGAATGGGGAAATGTTTCTTTTGACTTTTACACTGTTCCAGAATTATTTACCTCTTAATGATACAAAAAACACTTCCTAATAGAGACCTGCATGTAAATATAGTTGTACTTAAATGCCCTAAAACTAAAACAAGATGTGAAGTATTATACATTTAGAAACCTACCTGTTTCTTGAATGGGTTTATTTTCATGCTAAACTGAGCCGTGAGGCAACTATTTCATTTAAATTGGAAAAACAGTATACATCTGTCAGATCAGTTCTTGTTTATTATTTCTAAAGCTGCCAATTCACCACAATATAAAACTTAATATAGCCGCAAGAGATAAAAGCAGCTTGTATTAAACATGCAAGTTTTTGAATGGACTGCATATGTGGGTGGTCTAATATACTGGTCTAATATGTAAACCACTGAAAGGAGACTCGGAGATTCTGCCAACAAAGAGGAAAGCAGATTGTTCCATGCTTTAAGCATCTTAACCTAATTCTGTCTCCCTGTCACATAGTGAAGAATTAATAGTTTGATTATGATCCTGGACAGTTAAAATATGCTTCGGATGAAACCGTTACCCCAAGCAGCTGATTCTGAGGAAAGAATACTTTCTGTACACATATCCATGCACTCTAAAAACCCATCCGTTTCCCCAAGGCTAGTGAGCTATTGAAAACATTATCATTTTGCTATAGTTGAATAGCAGAGGATGTTTTTGTTCAGATGAATTCATACACACAAGCACACACGCAAACTTGGAAAGCTCTTTTATAGATGTGAAACCGCAGGGTGTAGGCAATGTGCCAGAAAGTCAGAGAGAAACCCTGAGGAACCTCAGCAATCCTGAATGCTTTTAATGAAAGCCAGAACTGAGCACAACATAACAGCGCACAGACTAAAAGGCTCTCAAAAAGCCCTCTCTGCTGTGCTCATAGGCCCGTGTCTCACCAATAGTCTTATGTAAACAAAGAAAGGCAGATAGGTATAGCTATACATATTTGACTACTTAATACAGTGGCATGCTTGTACACATCTCAGGATGATAAATGGTATCAGTAAATGTGAAATGCAAGCAAATTCACAGCTAAAGTTTAACAGCGCTACAGTGGGGATATACATTGTAATATCCCAGAACATGACTCTGTCTGTATCACACTAAAAATTTGCTCCTTTTAATACTGTAGTTCTGTTCTATTATACATTCATTTAATCTTTTATTCGTATAATGTTGCCTTTTGCTAGAGCGTGTTAATAGTCTATTGTTATGCATCAATAGTACGCAGATGTTAACAGTGTACAGTATATAGATATATATATGAGAAACTTTTGTGGTCATTCATGCAGTGTAGAAGGTGGGAGTGTGGTGTAACATGTTCTGTAAAAAGAGGGGGCATTTGTGTGTGTGAGTCACAAGGCTAATTAGCGTTCCACCTGAATGACATTGCCCTGTTGTTAATTAACACTGTTTCTTTCTGACTCTCTTTTGTGTGTGTGTGTGGGGATGGGGGGGTTCAGTAAGCTAAGGCCTTACGGCCATACAAAAAGAGACAAACTAAATACAGATCTGCTGACTGATTCGCCTTGGATTTGCTATCTTCTCCATGACAAGTTTTCATCTGATGTGTCACACTAGTGGCGGAAACCACTAGATCCCTTGTCCAGCCTTTCCAGCCACTAGCCACACTGAGTTGGCAGCAGCATCAGATACTCCTAACTCTGAGGCAGAATCAGTTCAGTAACAACAGCGAAGTAGAGCTACTGGATAGAGTCATCATCCTGTACCTCCCCTCCCACCAAGACTGCAAGTTCTTCCTTCACCAAAAGCTCCCTACTGCTAGCACAGATGAGCCCACACAATGACGCCAATCCCTACACTGACGTCTTTTGAGTGAACTTCCAAGTTTTGTGGGTGGCTGAAAAATAAGTTGGGACTTTGCCTTCAAGTCCTAATGCAAATCCACCAAGTTATCCATGTACACCCCTTGGATACTAATGGGTACTGTGGTAACCCAGACCACCCCTGTCTTGAGTTACTATACTCAAAAGTGCTTTGGCTCCCTGCAGCCCCAACAACCTTGCACAAGAGCAGCCCTCTGGGACCAAGCATTGACATGTACACTGCTCAAAAAATAAAGGGAACACTCAAATAACACATCTTAGATCTGAATGAATGAAATATTCTTGTGTATACTTTGTTCTGTACAAAGTTGATGTGCTGACAACAAAATCACACAAAAATCAAAAATGGAAATCAAATGTATTAACCAATGGAGGCCTGGATTTGGAGTCACACACAGAATTAAGTGGGAAAAACACACTACAAAGTGATCAACTTTGATGTAATGTCCTTAAAACAAGTCAAAATGAGGCTCAGTATTGTGTATGGCCTCCCACGTGCCTGTATTGACCTCCCTACAATGCCTGGGCATGCTCCTGATGAGGTGGCACGGATGGTCCTCCTGAGGGATCTCCTCCCAGACCTGGACTAAAGCATTCCGATAACTCCTGGACAGTCTGTGGTGCAACGTGACCTTGGTGGATGGAGTGAGACATGATGTCCCAGATGTGCTCAATCTGATTCAGGTCTGGGGAACGGGCGGTCCAGTCCCATAGCTTCAATGCCTTCATCTTGCAGGGAACTGCTGACAACACTCCAGCCACATGAGGTCTAGCATTGTCCTGCATTAGGAGCAACCCAGGGCCAACCGCACCAGCGTATGGTCTCACAAGGGGTCTGAGGATCTCACCTCGGTACCTAATGTCAGTCAGGCTACCTCTGGTGAGCACATGGAAGGCTGTGTGGCCCTCCAAAGAAATGCCACCACACACCATTACTGCCCCACTGCCAAACCGGTCATGCTGAAGGATGTTGCAGGCAGCAGATCGCTCTCCACGGCATCTCCAGACTCTGTCACGTCTGTCACATGTGCTCAGTGTGAACCTGCTTTCATCTGTAAAGAGCACAGGGCGCCAGTGGCGAATTTGCCAATCCTGGTGTTCTCTGGCAAATGTCAAGCGTCCTGCACAGTGTTGGGCTGTGAGCACAACCTCCATCTGTGGACATCAGGCCCTCATACCATCCTCATGGAGTCGGTTTCCAAACCATTTGTGCAGACACATGCACATTTGTGGCCTGCTGGAGGTCATTTTGCAGGGCTCTGGCAGTGCTCCTCCTGTTCCTCCTTGCACAAAGGCGGAGGGTAGCGGTCCTGCTGCTGGGTTGTTTGCCCTCCTACGGCCTCCTCCACGTCTCCTGGTCTACTGGCCTGTCTCCTGGTAGCGCCTCCAGCCTCTGGACACTACGTTGACAGACACAGCAAACCTTCTTGCCACACAGCTCGCATTGATGTGCCATCATGGATGAGCTGCACTACCTGAGCCACTTGTGTGGGTTGTAGAGTCCGTCTCTCATGCTACCATGAGTGTGAAAGCACCACCAACATTCAAAAGTGACCAAAACATCAGCTAGAAAAACCATATGTACTGAGAAGTGGTCTATGGTCCCCCACCTGCAGAACCACTCCTTACTGAATGTGTCTTGCTAATGCCAATAATTTCCACCTGTTGTCTATTCCATTTGCACAACAGCATGTGAAATTGATTGTCAATCAGTGGATCAAGTGGACAATTTTGATTTCACAGAACTTTGCTTTACTTGGAGTTGTATTGTGTTGTTTAAGTGTTCCCTTTATTTATTCTTTGAGCAGTGTATAAACAATTTAGTTCATAAACTGCTAGGCTAGACATGGGAGGGACATTGCTGGCATTTCCAGGAATTAAACCTGGATGAAGGGGAATGGCAATTCACATTAACATTGAGGCCACTGGACTAATGCCAGTGATGGCTGTGATTTCTGAAATAATTTGACTGTGCAGTGGGACTGGAACAATATTTTTGCTCAACTACTTCCCAGATTAGTTGCATGGGTCAAATGCCACTAAGTGGACTTGCTGAGGCCATTTAGTGATTAGAAGCCCAGGATACAGGTTTTCTGTTCTTCCCTAAACCACAGCCCTGTCAGCACCAGTGGAAGGAGGCCCAAATTCCTGCAATGTGGGACCAGCATCACTATTGAATGGAAGGGGAAGCATGCCTCGGGGCAGGTGCCCTGCGACCCTGCATCGTGGAAGTAAGCCAATGCAGCTTATACATTTTCCACATACCTCTCCCTTTCCCTTGGGTGCAATCGCTTGGTCCCAGAGAGCTGCTCTTAGCAAGTTTGTTGGGGCTGCAGGGAGCAAAATCACTTTGGACGACAGTTCCCCAAGATGGAGGTGGTCTGGGTTGCCACAGTACCCATTAGTATCCAAGGAGCATAAATGAAGCCTTGGTGGATTTTGGTTGTGTGCACATCATAATCCAGCAAAATCTGATTTGAACCCTGGTCTTCAGCTAGTGCTGTTTCCAACAAAATAGCTCTTGGCACCGAGCCACAGGAGCTCACCGTCTACTAAATAGGATGTTAAAATGTAAAGACCCCACTGGGAGTCCAGCGGAAATTCATTGCATACATTTACTCAGAGGTGATTTAAGTTACTTCTAATGTGCTGTGTTTGCCTTGAGCAATCTATTTTATGTCTTGCTCACCCAAATTTAAGCAAAACAGCAAACACTTACAGAAAGTGCACACTTACAGGAATGATCCTTTATTCCTGGACATTATTTAATCATAGTTCATGTGTCAGATATAAGTCATGCTTGTGCCCTCAGTGACTGCTAGCATAGAAATAATTAAAGAAGTAACCAATTTTTGAAATAATCATTTCTTGATTAAAATGAAATCTTTGTAGAGTGAAAGAATGAGATTGCTCTCTCTTTTTTTTGCAAATTTTCAGCTGCTAAGCACACATCCAAAGTTGCACACACACATTTATCACACGCAGTCTTTATTTGCAATCTTAGTCATTCAGGGATTCAGGGATTTAGTATGGTGGTGTGCAGTAAGCATGTTTTACCTCTGCCCTTGCCTCTAGTGAATAAAGCCTTTAATCCTCAGTTTAACTGAAGTACGTAAACAATGCTGCTCACGTTCAAGTAACCATGTGCCTAGTATAACTAGCGGGCTGAAACATCCCTTAGGATTTCAGTGATTCAGTCTCCTTCACACCAATCATTTTGACAATCTGTTTATTTTTACCCATTTGATTGGACTGGGTACTTTTGATTGTACTGTACCATACTGCTTTGATATACAGTGGTGCTTGAAAGTTTGTGGTGCTTAACAGTTTAGAATATTATATATTTCTGCATAAATATAACCTAAAACATCATCATATTTTCACACAAGTGTTAAAAGCATATTATGGGAAACCAGTTAAACAAATTTGAAAAAAATACCGTACGTGGTCATTTATTTATGAAGAAAAAAAATTATTCAATGTTACATACTTGTGAGGGTAGGCATGGTTGTGTAAGTGGTTAGTGTGGTTGCCTCACAGCTCCATAGATCCTTGGTTTGATCCAACATTTGGACTGTGTAGAGTTTGCATGTCCTTCCACTGTCCATGTGGGATTACTCTGGATACTCCAGTGTCCTCCCACATTTCAAAGACGTGTTAAGTTAACTGTTGCTCTAAATTGGCCCAGTATGAATGCGTTTGACTAGTATCGATGTAACCTTGCTCCCGTCATTAACAACCATTGATGCTAATGTGATGTTAAATAAACAAGCAAACAAATAATGCAGCAATGAAATAAATGTTTCTGGAAGATCTGTTGATCCATCCTGCACATAGGCAAGGAGGAATTTTAGCTCATTTCTCAGCTTCAACTCTGAGATGTTGGTGGATTTGCTCACATGAACTGCTTCTTCAGCATTTCTATTAGATTAAAGTCAGGACTTTGACTTGGCCATTCCAAAAATTTTATTCTTCATTCACCATTTTTCAGTGTAACAACTAGTTTGTTTTAGTCTTCATGCATTACTCACATTCTCTTGAGATTCAGTTCACTGATAGATGCTTTGACCCTTTCCTTTAGAATTTGCTGGTATAATTCAGTTTTCATTGTTCCATCAATGATGGCATGCTGTCCTGGCCCAGATGGAGCAAAATAGGATGACCATGGTGCTTACTCCAACATTTTTCACAAATAAGATAAGGTTCTTATGCTGGCATGCAGTGATTTTCTTTCTTTTCTCCAGCCATAATGCTTCTCCTTTGGTCTCCTGCATCCACAAAACTTGTACACTTGCCACATGACAGGGAACAATGTTTGTTAGGCTTTCTCCTTGCAACACTGCTGTGCACACAAATGTTGAGTGTCCACCTGATGAGGGTAGTCATGAGCGTTAACTTTAGCCAATGTGAGAGAGGCATTTAGTTTCTTAGAAGTTACCCTGGGTTCCATCATGACCTCACAGACAATTACACAGCTTGCGCTTGGAGTGGTCTCTGATGGTCAACTGAGTAACAGTTTTCTTAAATTTCCTCGGTTTGCACACAGTAGGCCTGACTGTGGAATGGTGGGGTCCAAGCTCTTTAGTAGTGGTTTTCTAACCTGAAAACAGCCTTCCTGAAAAGCATTAACAACTCAGATATTCCTCAGAAATATCTTTTTTTTCATAGTATGACTGTCACTGATATGCTGTGCAGATCAGACTCCATGTTCTTTATATACAGCAAGGTGCTGACTCATGCCTGATTGCCATGATATTAACTGAAAACACTTGACTCTAATCCTTGAGGTACACATACATCTGCCACTTACTGAAATGCAATATTGGATAATTTCCTAAATAAAAAACATCAAATACAATCATTGACAAAAAAAAAGAAAGCACCCAGATAGAAATGTCGGATTGCTGCAAAACTCAACATGCAGCTATGTCGCATACAGAAATGTAAATGACTACAGATGTGGTCTGATTACACACTGGGATTTGCCACAAGAGTATATTTTTGCCCAGTTGACAAACTTTGAGAGGCTATACATCATTGGACTGAGAGACGCAGGATGGTGGACAGTCCAGACATACCACCAGTAGAGAGGATTATTTGATCCACCAGAAAGCACAAGCAGCTCCTACAGTTTTGTGGCACCTTCACTACACTTCCCTGTCTCTGTGCAGGCCATTTCCAAGCACTTACAGTGGTGCTTGAAAGTTTGTGAACCCTTTAGAATTTTCTATATTTCTGCATAAATATGACCTAAAACCATCAGATTTTCACACAAGTCCTAAAAGACAATAAAGAGAACCCAGTTAAACAAATGAGACAAAAATATTATACTTGGTCATATATTTATTGAGGAAAATGATCCAATATTACATATTAGTGAGTGGCAAAAGTGTGTGAACCTTTGCTTTCAGTATCTGCTGTGACCACCCTGTGCAGAAACTAAACGTTTCCTGTAACTGTTGATCAGTCCTGCACACCAGCTTGGAGGAATTTTAGCCAATTTCTCTATACAGAACAGCTTCAACTCTGGGATGTTGGTGGGTTTCCTCACATTCACTGCTCGCTTCAGGTCCTTCCACAACATTTCGATTGGATTAAGGTCAGGACTTTGACTTGGCCATTCCAAAACATTACCTTTATTCTTCTTTAACCATTCTTTGGTAGAACGGCTTGTGTGCTTAGGGTCGTTGTCTTGCTGCATGACCCACCTTCTCTTGAGATTCAGTTCATGGACAGATGTCCTGACATTTTCCTTTAGAATTCTCTGATATAATTCAGAATTCTTTGTTCCATCAATGATGGCAAGCCATCCTGCCCCAGATGCAGCAAAACAGGCCAAAACCATGATACTAAAAAACCATAAGGTTCTTAAGCTGAAATGCAGTGCTTTCCTTTCTCAAAACATAACGCTTTTCTTTTAAACCAAAAAGTTCAATTTTGGTCTCATCCATCCACAAAACATTCTTCCAGTAGTCTTCTGGCTTGTCCACGTGGTCTTTAGCAAACTGCAGACAAGCAGCAATGTTATTTTTGGGGAGTAGTGGCTTTATGCAGAAATATTATGCAGAAATATAGAAAATTCTAATGTCTTTGCAAACTGTCAGTCATCACTGTGTTACAAAAATAATCAGAAACAACATTGTGTTCTTCAGACTCAGAGACATAAGTATACAGGCCAAGGTGCTGATGTGAGGTATTTACTACCACTAAAGGGTCTGGCTGTCTAGCTTTTGTTTTCAGTAAATATGGGTTGTCAAGAGAAGCCACTGGTCCATGTGAACTGAAACATGATCACAGCTGATGGCATGGGCTAACATCTCCAAAGAGACAAACAAAGAAAGAGACAGTATGTAAAACACTCTACATTTCACTGATCTGCGTGGTCTTTTTTAGTTCTCTGAATTAATTGCATCAGAACATCTGCCCCCTGGCACTAAGAGCTCTACACCTCTGCATACTCAGTGTCACTCAACTTACTTGAGAGGTCGTGTTTTAAGAGGCAGGTCCTGCTGTGGAGCTGTTTCAAAAGCAGGGGGTCACAGAAAGTGGAGGCCAGGTCAGAGTGTAAAGTTATGAAACATGGAAAAACACAGCTGCTGCTGCCTAGCTAATCCTCTTTATAGATCTACTCATGCAGGACAAGCAGAACTCAATTGGTGGAACTGAACAGCAGTTAAGCATGGCATGCACTGGGAAGGGGTCTAGTCATGCGACTTGCACTGCTGCACTCTTGGGTAAGCGAGAAGATGGCTGTGTTATGATAAGCTAATCAATCCAAGGACTCAAACAGCAAAGAGAATCAAACAACCCCTTTGTATAATGTGTTACTCAACCTGATCTGAACTGGGCAAGGAAGAACGGCCGACTAGCAACCAAAACACACTCAACTATGTGTGAACCATGATCACATTTTGATGCGCTCACCCAAATACAATTGGGAGCATTTAAACTTGACACAGTTGCCTTGGAATCTTTCAGAATAAGAATGCTAAATGATTTAATATCTGAATATACATACTTTGCAGAGTTTTGAGGGGTTTTAAGATACTAATTCTTTATCACTTGCCTATTTGCACAAAATAACACACACCATCTTCATTCAGTTCTATTTCAAGCCACCCCACCTGCTCTATGTGCAAATAAAACAGGTGGGAGCTGTTCTCATTGAATTTCATAGCTTTTATTTTTTCCATTGTTCCAGGCTACTATTTGCTTTACAGTATCTGCACAGATCTGGTTGGTGGATATTCTATGTTTTCATAATAGAGCCAGTCTTTGAATTTTCCAGGCTAAGCATGGATTCCGTATCCAAACATGTGCCTGTGTAGCTCGGACCTCTTATGTAATATGCTGGCTGTTGAGCTTGTTTTCACATGCTAACCCACAATTCAGCGGAATTTGTGAGAAAACAAATCAAATCAGTGAACAGGGCATAAATATCATATCTGCAGATCTCTACAAGACAGCCAGGTCGAGATATTGTACATTATTAATTTTGTACATCATGCTATGTTGTTACACTCCTACACTTTATTATTTTTCAACCACAGACTGGCCCTAAGGCTGATATAAGGCACACTGGCACAGTGGATAAAGCCTTCCATAAGTCAGCTCTATCTTCAGTTTAATACTTAAGATAATTCAATTAACAATACACTTGTAATCTTACACTAATTATATTTGTATAATTTGGGATATGTTTCTCAAAGCAAGTGTGCAAGTACACTATGTTTTACTTTATTACTTTAATCCTAATACATTCTTAACTGGATTAGTAGTGAGCAGATTATTGTAGGCTTCCCTACAGCTTGAACAAAATCTAAATGTTGACCAGATCAACGTCCGTGCTGGCAAGGTTCACTCACAGCTGTAAGGACGATGATGAAGTAGAACAATAGGACCCAATAGTGCCTGTGAAACTCATAGGCAGATACACTGTATTTTTGTATCTAACAGGAAGAGATGAGGCCAAGGCAGTTCACAACAATGGAAAGTTATAAGCCATAACAGGACATAAGTATATAAAAAGCATTTGTTTTGAATTTGAAGTAAACAGTACACTGGAAGCCTGCCAAGGTGGTTAGAAAAACAATATGAAGCTAGTATAAAAACACAGTGGCCAAGGGTGGAGGATGAACATGTTACAAATACTACATTAATGCCAGACTCCTGGGTCCAGATTCACAAAGACTCTTGGGGTTTGCCTCATAAAGTTAGGAGTAGATCCTAGTAAAGTTAAAAGTCCTTCAAAAAGCATCTTAACCCCTAAAAGAGCTCCTAAGATAAAAACTGTTAGTAGTATGGAAGATTACTTCAGGGAGCTTAGGGGTTTTCTTAAGTAGAGATGAAAATGCCAGAAAGGCAGAAGAAATGTGCTCTAAACTTATTGTGAATAACAATAAGTGAGTCAATCAAACACTAATAATTAGATCGTTCAGGAATAATGTTAACCTTATAAGAGATGCACTCACTGCTCTGAGATTGCTTCTGAATCCCTCTTAAGCAAAAACTTGTAGTTTTTAAGCTAAGTTAGGAGCTCTAAGAGGATTCTTAGAATCTTTACGAATACGGACCCTGATCTTTATTTTATTCTGGAGATGTGAAGCAACAGAAGGGACAGCACAGCAGTTGACACATACTGTACACTAGCTAGTCTTTGTACAGTATGAGTTCTGTATGCATGCCAGAGAAATATTGTCCTGCTTCATTTACTGACAGAATGAATCTTCACAACCAGAGACAGCCGTGTGATGTGCACTTGATGTCGTGTGTGTTGAAGATGGGACTGTGCTGACAGTAAGTATGACTTTGTGCCTAGAATGTAGGTCTACTCGCATTGTGATGAATCAGAGAATCTGTGGAACAGAGAGAACCAGTGTACCTGGGGGGAAACATAATAACATTTAGAACATACCAGTCAATAATTGGGAACACATGCATTTCTAGACTACTTGTCATACTGGTGCACACATAGAATTTATTGTGGCACAACTGTACCCCTCTGCTTGCCAACCCACCGTAAGGGCACAACTGTGCATAAAGAATAAGCCTATTAAACACTAAATAGATTAGGTCAGTGGTTCTAAACTTTAGACCAAGTACCACATATTCAAACCAAAACCTCAAAGTACCATCTAAGAGACTCATCACAGAAACACAAACACATTCACCTTACATTAGTCATATTTATATGACAGGCATATTTAGACAAGTCTATGGGTTTGTGTGCATGTTTATCACTGACATGACTTCTTAGATGTGCTGGATTCATGCTATGGTTGTTGAGAATTTCACAGCACACAATCCATTGTGATCTTGGGTCTTCCTTTGTCCCACTACACGGAAATTCAAAACTTAAACTTGTGTCATACCATCTCGTAGTGGTTTTTCGGAGCTTGCTAACACTAGCAGTGCTGCCTGTGTCTAAATTAGCATCGTATGGACAAGGGCAGGAGATGAATCAACTTTAACATCAATGCATTCAACAGGTGTGTTTGATTTACCAGTTTGGGCTCATTGCTCCTGTTATCTGCATGATATAGTAGCTGATTTATGCAAGGCATTTATTATTAACTATTATTTCAGATAGATGCAAAAAACTTACTGATAACGTCTCGTAGACTTCGAATTTTAGCACGACGTAGATGTAATGAACTACGGGTGTCTATGTAGCCCACATTGTATTTTCTAAACACAAAACACACATTAATTTTATTACAACAAAATTGTGAATAGTCTAAAACATTTGTAATTTACACATGACAATTTGTATTTTTAATAATTAAGTTAGAAGTGGCTAGCCAATACATATAGCTATAACCTATCATAACCTTTCCTGCAGTGAGGCTGACTTTCTTTTATATATTTGCTGTTGTCCATTACTCCGTGTGAAAAGCCTAAAGAAACTCACTCACTGAAAGTGTTAGCCTCTCAAGTAGGGCTGTCACGCTCAAGAAATATTTGCTGACGATTAATTGTCATACAAATTTTTTTTGTCTGTTTTAATTTTAATTGTCTGGTATTTAAAAACTCCATACTATCTAGGAATCATGTTGTTAGTGCATTCATGAACAAGAACAGAAGTGACAACAACAACAAGGACTGCATACTTATTCAGCATACAAGCATCTGAAAAAACACTGAACATCAATGCCACTAAGCTGAATATACTGAGGATAGAATCAACAACAATAAACATGGAATCCTTATTAATAATAGAGCAACTCTTCTCTAGAACATCTTGCCACATGGACTTCTGGAAACTGTAGTCAGGCACATTGTCATCAGCTATCTCAACTGCTGCAAAACCTTTTATGTCATAAAAGTTAGGTACAGATGGAAGGAGTAAGCCTCTGAAAAGACACATCTTAGATGCTCTAGGCTTAATCCAATTTCCCTGAGTTACTAAGCAGTAACTGGCACAGAGGTTACACTGACAGATCTTTGTCTATGTCTGTGAGGACTAACGACATTACTACCTGCATTATACCTTAGGGAGGTCATGTTTAAAACAGCCATGAAGGGAACATTTGAAAACAATAAGTAGTACTTGCACATTTGCTTTCCTTTATCTACTCAATTTCTATCAACAAAACCCATACAAGTGGGGCAAAGGTCTGAGATCACTACTGAAAATGCCTCTGTTTTGCATTATTCAATTTAATGAAACTGTTACAAGTCATATAATCAGCATAACAATTTGGAGAAAAAGATGAATCATCAAAAATATATTTATTGATACATTTCATAATGTATTAGTATTTGGTTCCTTTCCTTTACATCTAATGACAGTATGCATTTGAGCTGGCATGTTCTCCACAAGCTTGTGCAAAATCTGATGTTCCATATTATCCCAGTATGATTTGATAATATTCCAAAAAACATCTTGTGATGTTACTGAATACCGACTTTCTTCAAGTGTCCCAGCATATGATAAATGAGGTTTATGGCAGGTGACTGAAGAGGAAAGTCCATGATAGCTCTCCATGATAATCTTTGGATTTCAAGTAGTTGTTGTATAGATTTGACATACATTCTGGGTCATACTGCTGCTGCAGTATGAAACCTTCTCCAAACAGGTCCAAACACACTCATTTTCACCTGTGGTCTTAGACTTTTGGCCCACACTGTATCTAAAACAATATTGTCAAAACATACAATCATGTGACTATATATATCATATATATCATAGGTTGCATAAAATATTTTTCTTAAACTATTTTGTGAGTTACAGGTATACATCCCCACAGAAAACAAACAGGAATAAAGATGAGACGGCTGCCTCTGTGACAGACAGAAATAAAATAGACATGTTCAGCCATGATATATTAGTTGCCAGATGTGTCATGTGTGGCCTGTCAGCATTGTTCATAATGCCATCTGGGAAGCAAAAACCTATAACAACAGAAGCAACACAGTGATCGTGAATATTGTTTGAATATTCAATCAGGAATATAGCTCAAGAGTAAATGCGTGTGAGTATAGATTTTCAATTGTTTACTAGTGTTCCCATAAGCAATAGATGCATATGTGGCTAGTATTTTGTCCCACAGGGGTATATGGAAATACTGTCAAGTGTAGTCCAGGGTTTGCAAAATAAGTTGTCCAGGATTTATCTTTACTCCAATAGTGTTTTTAAACGTAAAGTCAGATGTGGCGTTACTTCAGGATGGTCAGTCAAGTCTGTGGCGTGGCATGGCACAAATGGCTTATTGACAGACACCCTGTTCAAAAGCTTTACACGCACATGAAGAGTGATCTTCCTTTGTGTACTACTGGGGAGAATTGAATTGCACAACTTATTGCAGATCAGACATTGCTGAACAGAGTGTTTGATGTCTGCTATCCTGTGATCTTTGCTGAACACCCAATTTCTTTCCATCAAACAGGAAGCCCAGCAGAGAGCATCAAAAGGCCAAGACCATGTCTGATCTTGCATCCTTAGGAAATACCTGCATGCTTTAAATAAACTCCAGGTTAGCTATGTGAGAGAACCTGTGCCCAAAAGCTTCTGAACTGTTGTTTAGCAAGTCTTTTACCAATTTCAGATCATAAAATCTTTATCCCAGTCCAGTTGCGTGGTTCATATGGCTCACAAAAGACCAAGCTTGTGGTGGCACCGTGTCAAGTGATTTTGGAAAAAGGGAAGGCATGCAATAGTCTCAATTAAACTGCAGCCACCAGGAGTTCTAAGTAATCAAATCTACCTGTTTCTAGAATCATTAGCATTTCAACAATTTTTTTGGCAACTTACTTAAGAACAGCTCAGATGAGCGCAACCGTTATGCGTAAAGCAGACAACAATGTGAGTAATTGATGTAGACAAAGCATAAGTCACAGTAGGCAAAACAAGCTTTCAGCTTTCAGTCTATAATAATGTAGAGTAAGTCACAACAGTCAGCTTCCACGAAAAGATCTGTATTTCTGGTAAGTCAGCCTCATTCATGCTCATTTACTGCACATATTTAGAGTAGAACAATATTCGCTGACATGCGGGCTCATTCTTTATCCAGTCTCAGACCCATATGTTTACCTCTCAGATTTCAGAGTAGATAAGGCTACAGCCTATACTTTTCACAAGATAAAATCATCCTGACCTTATTTGGTGTAGAGTCATACCTGTGAACTGTTTAGTCAGTTTCCTGTAAATACGAAAATATTGTATAGAAATGTCTTACTGAAATACTGGAAGTGATTATCTCACTGTCAAAGAGAAATCAAAAGTATCCTGAAAAGATCACATTTCTGAGAACTCCCAGCCCTTTCAGCAATTACGAAACAGCCAGGGTGTCTCAGTAATAAAAGGCTTTTATGCGATTCTGCTTTAAATCCTCATAGACTATTTGTAATCACTTAGACATTTGAGTGGGTACTGTCATAGTGATGCTGTCTTCCTCTCCTGCTTTATGGGTGTACCATCAATTTACCATGGCAAAACTAATGACAAGTCATGAAATACAAACGTATTCCATATTAAACAAACTAAAGCTACAGTCCAATTTCAAAAACTGCAAACTACTTAAATTGAACTGCAAACTGTATAATCTTGCGCCGTTCATATGTGTTGCAGAGTTCTACTACATTTAGAAGGAAAAATAAATATCTCATCAGTCCAGCCACAACCAGGTTTTAGCCAAACTATGTACTGTCAAAACATCAGCTTAACACAACAGACATTTCTGCCACTTGACTGTGGGCAAAGCACATGAAAAGACTCATGGCAATTGCATAACAGCATTAGTGATCATCACAGTTTTTACTGAGAAATACAGATCTGAATCTAACCTGTGTCAGCACTAGCATTTACAATAATCGGATTCCATATTATGAGAATTGAAACACTTACAGATAACAATCAGTAACAAAATGATTCAGGCAGCTATAGCTATTATCCTTAGACAGACAATCTTTGAACACCAATTTTAAGTGTAAAACAGTAAATACTAGTGGAATTTTATGAAGTTTTAAAGATACCATCTTCTGAAAACACAAGGTTCAGCCCTTCGTTATACCACTCTTTTACCCTGTAATTACTTGTCAAGATTGCTAGGTAAAGGCGTCTGAGGCTGGATTTTACATGGCTCATGGGCTGTTACATGAAGCTTATTGTGCTGAACCCCACTGCACAGACACAAAGGTGTTGAGTCACTCTCAGCAAACTTTGTAAATGAAAGACAGCAATACTGCTTACTGCATTGTGTCACACAGCAACTGCTCATACAGTGGGACAAAAAAGTATTTAGTCAGCCACTGATCAACTATGAGAGACATATGAAATCACATTGTAGGATTTTTAAAGAACTTAATTGTAAATTATGGTGGAAAATAAGTATTTGGTAAATAAATTTGGTTCAATTCAATACTTTGTAACATAAGGTTTGTTGGCAATGACAGAGATCAAAACGTTTCCTGTAAGTCTTCACCAGGTTTGCACACTCTGTAGCTAGTACTTTGGCCCATTCCTCCATGCAGATCTCCTCTACAGCAGTGATGTTTTGGGGCAACACGGACTTTCAACTCCCTCCACAAATTTTCTATAGGTTTGAGGTCTGGAGACTGGCTAGGCCACTCCAGGACCTTGAAATGCTTTTTATGGAGCCACTCCTTCGTTGCCCGAGCGGTGTGTTTGGGATCACTGTTATGCTGGAAGACCCAGCCACGTTCCATCTTCAATGCTCTCACTGATGGAAGGAGGTTTTGGCTTAAAATCTCATGATACATGGCCCCGTTCATTCTTCCCTTAACACGGATCAGTCGTCCTGTCCCTTATGCAGAAAAACAGCCCCAAAGCATGAGGTTTCCACCCCAATGCTTCACAATAGGTATGGTGCAACTCAGCATTCTTCTTCCTCCAAATGCGATGAGTTGAGTTTTTTTACCAAAAAGTTCTAATTTGGTTTCATCTGACCACACATGATATTCTCCCCAATCCTATTCTGGATCATCCATATGCTCTCTGGCAAACTTTCAGACGGGCCTGGATATGTACTGGCTTAAGCAGGGGGACACAACTGGCACTGCAGGATCCTGAAGTCACTCTCGGCATAGTGTGTTACTGATGGTAGCCTTTGTTTACTTTGGTCCCAGCTCTCTGCAGGTTCATTCATCAGGTCTCTCTGTGTAGTTCTGGGATTTTTGATCACCGTTCTCATGATCATTTTGACCCCACGGGATGAGATCTTGCGTGGAGCTCCAGATCGAGGGAGATTATTAAGGTTTTTTGTATGTCTTACATTTTCTTACAATTACTCCCCACAGCTGATTTATTCACACCAAACCTGCTTGCTTATTGTAGATTCACTCTTCCCAGCCTGGTGCAGGTGTAACAATTTTCTTCCTGGTGTCCTTCAACAGCTCTTTGGTCTTGGCCATGGTTAAGTTTGGAGTCTGACTGTTTGAGGCTGTGGACAGGTCAAGTCAAGTCAAGTCAGATCTATTTATATAAGCGCTTTTTACAATGGAGCATGTCTCAAAGCAACTTTACAAGTTTAGATTATCTCCTATTAACTACGTCCAATCCCAAAAATTGAGCAAGCTTAGGGCGACAGTGGCAAGGAAAAACTCCCTGAGTGTTATACGAAGAACACTTGGGAAGGACCAAGACTCAAAAACGGACCCAACCTCCTTGGGCGGCGTAGATGATAAATCTAAGAGCGAAACTAAAGTCATGGAGTCAAAGTTCGAATAAAATGTGAAATATGCACATCGGCATTAAGTGGCCCGAGTATGATGGGGCTGGAGCTGATGACGAAAGCAGCTTGAGTGGAGCTGCAGCGGATGAACATCATGTGTGTCTTTTATACAGATAACGAGGTCAAACAGGTGCCATTAATACAGGTAACGAGTGGAGGACAGAAGAGCTTCTTAAAGAATAAGTTACAGGTCTGTGAGAGCCAGAAATCTTGCATGTTTGTGGCTGACCAAATACTTATTTTCCACCATGATTTACAATTAAATTCTTTAAAAATCCTGCAATGTGATTTCCTGGATTTTTTTTTCCATTTTGTCCCTTATAGTTGAAGTGTACCTATGATGAAAATTACAGATCTCTCTCATCTTTCTAAGTAGGAGAACTTGCACAATCAGTGGCTGACTAAATACTTTTTTGCCCCACTGTATATATATGCCATTGCTTTGGTCTCCATCAAAGAAGGCCCCAGAAGAATGAAATGGTGGTAGCCAATACTGTATAAAGCTACTGTGAACAGTAATTATCAGGTAACCACAAGCCCTGGATAATCACCTTACAGGAGCAACACAATGCTTTTGAGTCAAAACATGTCAGACAGGGGTTTCCCATCTGTTGTCTACTATACTGACATCTTTCTTCTCTTTCAGTCCATTTCAGTCTTAGCCGGGAACAATTGTGTAATGGGCAAATAAAGCAGAACTGTGCAATGTTGCATTCCAGACAAAAGCTTTTGTTCCGTTTTCTTCAAATAAAGTTGCCATGTTCCAATTCACGGTCTGATAAAAACACACTCTGTGGTAATTACAACCCTGTTACAAAACATTGCCCTAGGTCACGACATCAGTATGTGGGTCATAAACATAAGTATGTACAGCTGTCTCAATGTCTTTAAACCCTTAATCTGCTTAGAAACTACAGTCACTCTATATCAGGCTCCATTTTGATCCATACATAAATGCACAATTAACACTGGAGTGTGCTCCTACTGCAAGGAATTTGGAACCTACATTAAGAATTATAAATAAGACTGTGGAAGTGATAAAATACAGAATTTCATAAGGTGAATAGTAATAATTAATTCGTCTGGATCTAATGAATGTTATTATATACACCTAGATAAGATAACTGCTAGCTTAATTTTAAGAAACTGTTAGCTTGTTAATATTAGTTAAGTTACAAATATTTCATACAAACGTTCAAAAGACATTTAACCCCAGTTTCTTCGGTTTGACAGTTAGACTGCATCCCTAACTGTATTATATTAAACACTGTGATAAACTTTGACTGTAAACAATTCAGTGGGAACATCAGTGAAAGCTCTAGAAAATTTGCTTGCTGGAATAATCCCAGACATCTACCTCAGGTAAATTCACTAAAACTGTAACATTATAATTATCCTAGGTTAGCATTTAATATATTAATATATTCAGCATTTGCCATCTACATGCAGATAAATTAGATTCAAATCACATGCTAGCAACATCATTAAGACTAAAGCTCTTAAGGAATTTATACAATAGTCTCACTATGATGTGTACATAGCAACTTGGGCTTACAGTCCGTCAGTGTCTTCCCTACAAGTCATTCAGATGTATCATTAACACACTGAAAGCATTACTGTACCCCCTAAATTAAATATTTCGAATGATGTAACTGTTATATATTTTAATAAATATGAATAATTCAATTAAAAACTAATTATTATGATTGTATTTTTGTGTAATATAACGTGCAACATGCATGTCTATTGGAATTAAAACAAACTTTAAATTCCAATCTGCTGGAGTCCATGCCAGCTTGAGTGCAAATGAGGGAAAATACCAAATACGAATACATTCTGAAATGTATGGGATATTTTCAACATTTCATTTCATCATGCTGATTATACGATTTGAAATAGAAAACATTGTATTAAATTGAAAAATGCAATAAAAATAGAGACAGGCAGACTTGGGAAGCCTGGTTTCAATTCAAAGTTATTCAATGTTAATCATTAGTCTTACTGAAAATCAATAATTTAGTTAATCAAATAATCAGATATCTCACTGCAATATCATGTTCTGGTATTAAACTTAAACTCCTTCTAGTGAACAGCACCCAAAACAGTCCGTGTGTCTATGTCTATGGCACAATTGTCTATCTGTTAAAAAGACAGGAGGAAAGACTAACTCATTGGACAAATAGCTTTTAACATATAATTTTGTGCCATGCCTTGATGCACACCCTTCACTGACAGTGAACAGAATGTGAGCAAGTGCATTTCTCACAGGAAAAAAGATCTCTGCATTTACTGGGCAGTGCTCGTTCCATAGGCACACTTCTCTTTTGATGATTGGTAGCCACTGATATACACCAATCAGCCAAAACATTAAACAACACACAGACAGAATGACAAACAATGATGATTATGTTGTTCCCACAGCACATGTTAAGATCTGAGCTATAGTAGGGATTAAGATTGGGTCAGAGCATCTCCTATCCTATCCCATCTGGTCTGAATGGACAGAAGAGCTACTGTGGCATCTGATTCTGTCATGGAAGGCAAGTGTCACAAAATACAGTGCGAGTGCAGTGCCAACAGTGCTGCCTAGTCACAGATTGGTCATAGTGCCTACCATGCTAACCTCTGTTCACTGTCACCTACACCAGGTGCCTACTTTGGGCACACGAGTGTCATAACTGGTCCTTGGAGCAATGGAAGAAGGTTGTCTTGTGCAATGAATCCCACTTTCTTTTTCACGTTTATGGTTAGGTACTGTATATCACTTACTTGGAGCAATGATGGCACCAGGATGAACTGTAAAATAAGAGAAGCTGGTGAAGTGGGTGTGGTGCTCTAGTTGATGTCCTACTGAGGAAACCCTAGATCCGGGCATTTATGTGGATGGGATGGGCCCTAGCCGATAGTGGTTTATAGTGGCATATAGAGCCTTATGTCTTTTGCTTGATTATTTGTGCCTAATTAAATATGACTGCACTGGCATTAAAGCTGAACTTGAAGAGGAAATTTTTATTATAGCCAAGGAAAGAGCTACAGAAGCTGCAGATGTTACTGAATTTTTACTGTGACACTGATGAAACAGACAATAAACAAGTAAAGACCCTGAAATTGTAACACAAATGTATGTTTGGTGTAATGCATGGTTTAATGTTTCGTCTGTACTTTGTATTTTGTTTATGCATGGATGTAAATGCACTGTGTAAATGTGTAATATGAGGTGTGTAAGAGTAGTGTATTTATTGTGTGTACATAATATTTGCTAATGTAGTTGATGTGTATGTAACCACTGAACAGCTGGATGTAGAATAAGCATTATCACATTAATGTTGTTTATCTGACATCTTTTCAGTATATACAGCCTCAGACATTGCAATGTCTCTATTATGAAACATAGCGTTGGTGTCCTTGAAGTGATATCCACAATACACTCACAACATTACATTAATATAACCGGTATTGATTAGGTTTATTCTACATCTAGATCTTTGCTGATGATAGCCTTAAAATGTTTCTTGTTAAGTTGTGGAAATAATTCTACCTCTGGCACAGCAATGTTTATTTGGCATGAACAATCAAGCGAGACATACTATCAAGTAGCTTCTGCCTGCTCTCAATGTTGACAGGTGAAAGCATCTTTCATTCAAAGCAGTTGTGTCATGAAATAAATAATTCAAAACATACAGTACGTATTTATTTACATGTTACATTTACATATTTATTTACTTTTAGGTCTGTGGGTGGTGGTGCAAGCGGTTAGAGCAGTCGCCACACAGCTCTACAACTCATTGGTTCGATCGCGACCTTGAACTCTGTCTGTGTACAGTTTGCATGCCCTTCCCATGTCCACATGAGTTTACTCTGGGTACTCTGGTTTCCTCCCACATTCCAAAGTCATGCATTAGGTTAATTAATGGCTCGAAATTGACCCAATGTGAGTGTGTGTGACTATTATTAATTTAACATTGCTCCTGTCTTTAATAGCCATTGAATGCTATATAAAAAAAATTATCCAAATAAAAGTTTAAGAGGTTTCCCTGAACAAATCCCCCATGTTTGGCCACCCCTGGTCAAGTTACATGTTTTTGGTTTTTAAACAAATAGAGGTTAAAACTAGCAGAATGTGTTGACATCTATGCACAGATTTTCAATAATATTCAAGTCCAGGAACTAAGAATGCTGTTCCTAATCCTTCATCTTTTATTTTTTTGAAGTTGTTCAAGGTTGAATTTGAGGTATGCTTTGGATCATTGCTTTGTTGTAATGTCCAACATCCTTCACTTTCTTCAGTTACAATGGCTTCCAGGATTGCTACTTAGTAGAAGCCTTTCTTTCTATCCAAAAAACATTTTCAGTGTAAAGATTAATATTTATTAACACTTTAGTGTATGTACTGACTTTTTAACGTCTATAATACACACCAAAGCTGTAATTTGAGCAGGTGAGCTCTCCATAAATCCATTTTAAAAATTGTTTTTAGCACATCAGTAACCTGGCCGCTGTTCGGACCTCCTCTTATAGCGGGTGTTTACTTCAGTCCAGACCTGTCGTTCCACCCCTGTTCCCTACGCTCAGCCAATCAGAGCGCTTCAACCCAGCCGGGCCTCAGCGCGCGGAGGGCGCGAGCGGTGGGGGAGGGTCACGTGTGTACACACACAGTGGAGTTACACGGTTGGAGGCTGTAGTAAAGAGCAAGCGTCCTCCCCCTTTCCAGAACAAGCTCTGTCCTGGCGAAAAGCGAAACTGCTATATGCGGCTGTATTTATAGCAAACACCAAAGCTTTTATACAGACCAGCACCTTTCATTATTTAACACAAAGTTGTTGGACTCTCGGTTTCTTAATTTGGGAATTATTTGAAAAAGTAGCGTTGGAAAAATGTCTAAGGAATTAACGCAGGACCCGATGCCTCCGTAGCTCTGAAGTGGTGCCAGAAATCGGTCCGTTGGTAAGTAGACGTTGTTTGTTATTGTTTTAAAAGTTTAAATTTGAATTCAAACTGTGGTGTAGTTGTGAAAGGCACGTCTACTCGGCTAAAAGGATACAGAGCGTTAAAACTCGGCAGCACTAACGCAGAGTCAAGTTTGAACATTTGTGACAGTTGACTTTAACACGGACACAGAACCACTGTAGGGGCTTAGTTGGTGGGGGTGCATGTCAGAGTTCTTTCCCAATCATTTAGATAACTAGGAGATAAAGCCCTGGTGTTTTTAAACCAGCGCTTAAAATCTTCTCGTCAGTCCATCTATCAGCTGCTGCTGTTGGCTTTTTGTTGACTGTGCAACAAGTGTGTACATCCCTGCCTCAAAAGGTTTAACATTGCCTGCCTGATCAGTCACACTTAAAAGAAGCCCTAACTTCTGCGCTAACACCACAAGCCACTGGGTATTAATATACGTTCTGTGTAATAAGTAGTGTTGTTGTCATTGTGTAATGAGTAGCTAAGTATCACCAGGTTGGTCTACAGAGAACATTGGTTTCAGTTGTTCTTAGAAGCAGGTCTGAGCTAGATAGCTGACGTACCTGACAGGTATTTGTAAGGAACATTCTCTCTAAGCAGTGTTACAGAATTAGGTGCACAACCCCAATGAGCAAGCCTATGGTGACAGTGGCAAGGCAAAACTCCCTAATTGCAATGAGGAAGAAAATTGGGAGGACCAAGCCTGTACTAAGACTCTTTGGGCTGTTGTTGTTTTGCATTGGTCATCATTGCTGGTGAAATATTCTTCTAATGTTGCAAAACAAGACATCAACTTAATTTATCTTTCAGCATTTATGTGGCTATTAGCAGTTTGTGTTTTATTAGTGTATTGGAGTTTTTTTTGTTGCTTATTTATAACCATTCAAAACACTCTCACTTGGCTCATGAGATTATAATGAACCATCCATGTTTATTTGTGTAATTTAATATATTGGGAAGAAGTAAACATACAATTTGGCAAATGTTTGAACTTCTTGTTCAGTCAGTCATTAATAGAGCTACTTTTGGCAGAAGATTGGCAGAAACGTTTCTAGTTGCATTTTGAGACTGACCCACAGATTTTCAATAGTCACAGTCTTGGAAGTGTGAAAGTCATCTAACACCTTAATCTTTCATTATTGTGAACAATTTGATTTTTAGGCAGTTTTAAGTCATTGTCTTTGTTGTGACACTGATTTATTTTCAGTGTCTTTACTGACTGGAGTACTGTGGCTTTCAGGATTTGTATGAGTGGAATACGACTGTCTATCTAGATAATATTTCCTGTTCCACTGGCTGCCATGCAACACCTAAATTATAAGAGACCCACCCCATGCTTAATCCACATGCCTTGTATCTGGATCATGTCCTGATAAGATCTGAACTACATACATTTACACTTAATAGATAAATGCGTCTCCAGTCAGCTAGACTGAACTCCAGTTGCTCTATGTAAATCAATATCTAATTCGACTCCTAACATTGGACCACCACTTTCAACATTTGTTTACAGGTTTTATTTGCAAAAGATTGTTGCTGCAATGGACATGATTATACTTGGTCTCTAGTTTATTTACATTAAGAGTAAGGTGCTTTGGGAGTTAACATATAGAAGTAAATGGCCATTAAATATGTTTAATACAGCGGTGACTGGGATTGCGGTTGCAAAAAGCAGTATTGCTCCTTTGTAGTGCTGGATGGTATACCACTTTTAATTTCCTGTACGGATGTATTTTTCCTGTATGTATTTTTCATATATCGCCATACAACTGCTGTAACGCTGCAGCAGGCAGCAAATTATATGATACTGTTCACTGCTAGAAGCACTACATAGCGCTGTGTAGCACGGGATCTCTGAATGGCATGCTGGGTACACTCACTAGCTACCCAGGTAGCATGACATACAGCATAGCATAGCCTAGTTTATCCTAGTGGGAGAGACTTTGTCGCTATGGTACATTGAAGAACAGAAAACACAGCTGAAGGACAAAGAAAGTGAGATGCAAAAGAATAACTTGTGCCCAAGTAAGGAGCTGTGTCTACAGTTATGAAGTGTTTTGATTTTTTTTTAAATCTACCTCAAATGGAGAACACACAAATAATTCGTCAATATATAGTCAATAAGACAACAACAGCTGGTAACATTTGGTTATGAATGACTGCCTGATATCCAGTCCAGCACTCTGGGCCATTGTTAGCTTGAAACTGATGCTGTGGATAGGGGATCTATACATTCCTCGTACATATGTTCTTATGGTATCAGAATTCTTCTCTATCTTCATTTTCAAATAATATTCAGATCCTCATTCATCTGTTTAAAAGAGTCCAAAACACAACACAGTCAATAGCAAGTCAATTACAATAAGTTCAGAGACTTTAGAATATTCAGACTGTATACTTCAAAGAAAGCTGAAGTTTGCTGCAGCTCTCCACCCCTTGCTGAGCCGCTTTCCTGCCCCAGGTGGTGGAAGATAACAGGACATTATGTCTCTAATGTGCTTAATCCTGTCACATTGAGATGTTTTTCCAGGCCAAGTCGTTCTGTTTTTACATCTCTGTGGTGGTCAGCCCACCCTGAAATCAGAAAACAGCATCAAATAAATTGTGTTTACAAAAGTTGTATTGTATACTTATTACAACTTGAATTCAGAATCATTAATCACGTTGGTTTATGTACTTATTACTTATCTGCTTAAACTGTTGCTAGAAAGGACATTTGTCTTTTGACTTGGACTCAGCCATGACAACAGCCACATTCATCCTGTTTCTAACTGAGCTAGTGTCAATATATGGTGAAAATGCACAAGAAATAATGATTTAAATAGCTGCAAAACTACCTTAGAATTAATTGCACTCTTGGTAAAGCGGTAGATTTGTTCAACTGCACATTCATGTATATATGTAATCAGCCAACCACATGACAGCAACTCAGTGTATTTAGGCATGGTCAAGACAACCCGCTGAAGTTCAAACCGAGCATCAGACTAGTGAAGAAAGGTAATGTAAATGACTTTGAACATGGAATTGTTGGTGCTAGCCATGCTAGTCTGAGTATTTCAGAAACTGCTGATCTACGTTCACACACAGCTATCTCTATGGTTTACAGAGAATGGTCATAAAAAGAGAAAATATCCAGTGAGCAGCAGTTGTCTAGGCAAAAATGCTTTTCTGATGCCAGTGGTCAGAGAAGAATAGCCAGACTGGTTCGAGTTGATAGAAGTAACTCAAATAATCACTCACTACAACTGAGGTATACAGAAAGGCATTTCTGCCTGCCCAACATGTTGAACCTTGATGCAGATGGGCTACAGCAGCACATCATAAGATTAAGGTGCTAGTCAGTGTCAGACTTTGGTGGCTGTTGGTGGTGGTGTAGTGGTGGGAGATATTTTCTCATTCTGATCCAACTTTTCCACAAACACATAAAAATAAGGGCAAAAGTAAGCGTAAGAGAAATGGGGTGTATTGTTCTTGGTGCATTCTACATTCCATATGCAGTTTACTAACCTTGCTGAGTCACCAAGTGCAGCAAGAAATGTACAAGTGTTTCACATGTAGATGCTGTTGGCTTCTGTACAACTGAACACTCAGACAGTGTAACAGCTGTCCTTGATTATGCCATATCCATATCATCTCGGCATTTGGAGTTGTGACCGTGACAGTTTGTTACTTAAAGGGTGAAGCATGTATCAGACGCCTAAAGCCCTGAGTACACTTACATGACTTTAAAAGCCATAGCAGATTATAAAAACACTGGGTATCTCACACTTCCTGACTGGGTTTTGCTGATTGTTATGGTGAATGAGAAAAAAGTCCATTGAAAGAAATGACCCAAGTCGCTCCACTCTGGGATTGAACCCAAGACCTTCTTGATGTGAGGCGACAGTGCTACCCACTGAGCCACAGTGACACCCCGAAATTTGATTTAGGAACACTCATGCCAAAAGAGATTTTGACCAGAGTAGACTCCCACATTTATGGAGTATTCAGCGAGTCTATCTCAGTACCTATGTGTCCTTTTTTCCTACTTCCGTCATAGGGAGTTGTATACTTAAAGATCTTTCTGACTTGGAAACGTATGACAGATTAATAAGACCATCTAATCAGGCTTCGTTTATACTACAGGTAAGAGCAGTTGTATGTAATAACAGATATGTTATCTTTGGGGCAGCGTGAATGAAAAAGCATTGAATCTGACATTTTCAGTTCCCATTTGGGCCACTTTCAGATGGTATTGTGGTATTGAAGTAAATTGAAGTGGTATTGAAATCCAATGCACATGTGATACATGGCAATGAGACTCATTTCATGTGACTTTTACATTATTCCAACTCTGCATGCATTATAAATGCGCGCTGAGAAGAAGGGACAAATGACGGTAGCTTTGAGGGAGGTTGTCAGTGGCGGGATAGCGAAGTAATAGACCTCATAAATATTTGGGGTGATGTCTCTGTACAAACCTATGACACAAACCTAGAGAAATGGCTGTGGCTGAATAACATGCTCTTTTTAATATGACCATTAAAGTAATGCCTGTTACTGTTGACTACGTTTTGATGGTTTACCTCTATAAGAGCGGATCATTGCTTTTTTGCGCATGCACATCAGTGTAGGAGCATTAACTGTTCAGACAATCGGATATAGGTCATATAGAGCCTGGCTTTCAGCTCAAATGCAACTTGAGTTGTATAGATTTTGTGCAGTGTGAACAAGTAAACATGACACAGATCCTGACTTAACCAAATCAGATTCCAGACATGGTTTTATGTGGTTTCTAATCCACTCCAATGAACGAATTTTGAGACTTGCAAATCATTCTGACTGGTCAGATCAGATTTGTGGCTTTTAAGCTAGTCAGTGCTCGTTGCTTATCAGCATCAGAGGTTTAGAATAATGACAACAACAATAACATGAATGTGAATGAACTCCAACAATATAGTACTGTAGCATAGCTTGTAACAGCGAAGGTGCAATATTTCTTCTGTCTTTGTTGGATGATGCATATGCATGAATGTGGGTTTGCAAGTGGCAGGGAGTAGCAGTGCAAATTAAAACATTCCTGTCAGGATAACAACATTTGATTTTGTTGTCCATAAATTAACAAAATGTTTATTTATGCATAATCTAGGAAGGAAGAGAAAATGAGAAAAAAAGAAGTGGTGGAAAAGTTCATAATAAGTTTGTTCTCTTAGATTTTTTTGGTGTTTTCCTGTTCATTTCAAATCAGGAGCACCAGCACTTCTTGGTAAAAAGCTCAGTATAGAGTCATCTTCAGGAAAATGTGCCTTACATTTAGGGATCTACCAAGAGTTGTGGTGTGACCTACAGTTCAGAATCCCTCAGCGTCACTCTCTCAGAATTAGCTCTGTAGATTAGTGCCAAGATGAGTTTACCTTCTGCTGCGGAAGTGCAACTAATGACGCAGGGCGTCAGTGCAGTTGTACTCAGGAATTTGACTTCGTAATCATACTCTGTCATGTGAGTCATTGGCTCTGGAATGCTTCTCAAAGAGATCTGTTTGTAAAGTGAGGACTGACTCAAGTCCAATGACATGTTTTGCCAGCCTTCCCAAGAAAGGTTTCTGTTTGGCCGTCATGCGCATAGCACACACAATTCAGGTCCAGTGTTAAAGCTTTGGAAAACTGTGTGTGCAATGTTTGCATAACATAATAGCAGTCAAAATAGCTTGAATGGAATTACATAGAACTCTGTGTAGACACAGAGTCATCGGTTATGCTTGAGCACTGGCGCTACATGGTTAGACCTTTCTTAAGGTAAACCTACAGTCTTTCTGCCTCCCCCACTTCAGCCTGCATGGCAACATCATCATTCCACACAGCGGAACTAACAGCAAACAGTAGATCACTAACTGCAGCATCATAACAGCAGAGGCCAAAATGAAATACACAAGGAGAGTTGTGCATTCAAAACAAAGGGTTTACAGTCAACTCCAGAATGAATATGACCTTTGGTAAAAAGCAATGACAAATGCCTTTGTGGTTAAGTACCCACTGAAAATTAGAGAAATCGTATCTTAATTTTGTGAACTAATTCTAAGAATACTAATATTTTCTAACAAAAATACCTGTTCCTTTGCTTTGTGCAACCCTTTTTTGTTAGCATAAGCTCACTGAGTATTTTCCATGATGCTTGATGAGAATACAGAGCAAGGAATTTAAACCATTCCGTAAGTCAGAATCTCTGTACATCCTCCAGGCTGATTTGTCTTCTCTCATGACCTCTCCTCTTCAGCTCTCCACAGGTTTTTAGTGCAGTTTCTAACTCATAGGACTGGGGTGGTCATGATTCTTTGGCCATAGGACTACGTGTGAGTGGGTTTGGACATATGTTTTGGATCATTGTCCTGATGAAAGATCCAACCACGACCCATTTGGCATAAGCAGACTTGCAGATTTTCAGCATGATACCCTATCAATTTTGGAGTCAACGATGTAGTGTTTGTCATCTGATCTTAAACCCTATTCCATTCAAAGTTCCAATGCTGTCTAATGAACTCCAGGCAACTAAGTTTATGGTTCTTGACACCATGCAAATGGTTTTGGGCATGGAGGTGGGTTATGATTGTAGATTAGAGACGTGGTGAACCCAAAATGCTGCCATTGTCTACAGGTTTATCTTGAAGTACTTACTGTGGTTCAGTTAGACCACCATGCAAGACCAGTTTGACTCTTCTGTTTATGTTATGACTTTATCAATGCGCAGGGACCCTCTGACGTGTGATGACAAAATGTTCATATGGCCTTTCAGCAGGACAAGGCAAAGATTTACACAACGCAACAGAAGAATTTCCCTTGCAACTGTGTATCTGTTGTAATGTGTTGAGTTTTATATTGAATTTTTTATGTTGTAATTGTGCATCTTCTGAGTAGTGCTGTGAGATGTGATCTCAAATCAACATCATGGCTAATTTCAACATTTTTCCTCGAGTATGATTAATGAATGATTATTAACTATGTAGCTATATCCTTCGTGATCTAGTAGGAAATGTCAACAGTTCTTTCTTTCCATCTTCTTGAATCATTTTCATATTGTGCAACATTTGTAAAGGCTTGCGTGTTTGACATCTGCTTGGGGAGGCGTTATTGTTGGCCACATTTCAGTCTCTTTCTTTTTTTCAGCTATGCACTATTCATATTTGGTAATGTGAATGTGCTGAAAGAGATAGGTGGTATTACCGCTGGCTGCTGACACTGTTTTCTGCAGTGTTTACATCTGACTGTTTTTTTGTTTGGTGTCGTCTTCTCTAAAGCCAAAGTGTATACAAACGACAAGCACAGCATTTTCCTTTGGGAACAGTATATGAACACAGTGTGGAAAGTATTTACAGAATTTAGAAAAAAAGTATTAACAGACTTTTTTTAAGCTCTCTGAAATTATTATGAACTTCTCAAACCCAATCCACTTCGACACTGATGCATTGTGTTATACACCATAAATCCCCCAACTTTCTGCCTCTGTATGAAGACAGAAACCTTAAGCTTACTGTTCTCTGTCCAGAGTGCACAGAACAACATAGCCTGAGAATATGAGGTCAGCTCAGCATGACATTTCCATTGTGAACACTGCTGGCACAATAGATGTCAGATAGAACCTAGAGAGAGAAGGAAACCAACATTGTATTTTCTTCTTTCTCTGCACATTCAGTACTCAAGTGCTGAAACTCACAAGCACTGGGGTTTTTGCTTACCAGTGCAGCTCATTCAGCCAGTGCAGTGAAGTGGAAATAACAGCATTAGTTTGGGCACAGTGGTAATGTCTGCTCTGTTTAAATGTCAGCACTTTCACTTGTGCATCTTCTCTGTTTGATGATTTCGAATAGTATCTTAAAGTGGGAGTGTGCGATATGTGTAATCTATGATAATATCTTTTTTTAATCATAGACTACATTGTATATAAAATTGTTGCTTTAACAATGTGCAAGCTGACATTATCGATCATGTGACTCACTTTGCAAGAACAATCAAAACACAGCTTAAGAGTTCATGTATTTATTGCGTCATATAGCCAGGTAGGATATGCACTGAGCGCGTATGGCATGCTAGCATCACAAACTAAGCCTCACATGGCTGAGGTTAAAAATGAGTGAACAAACTGTACTAGGAGACAAAATACAGACACCACCAGTCTCGCAGTCTATGTCATTACAGGTGGTTTGGCTTTGAAAAGACAGATGTTACTCTAAAGACGGCAATCTGCAAACTATGTCGGAAATCTGTTCCCTTTAAAGACAGCTCAACAACTAAATGATTTCACCATCTGCGAACTAGTTACCATGCAGAATATGAAGATTATGACAAAATTCAGGAGATATCGGTCCATGCATAAAAAGGAACCAGCACAAAAACATCATCTACAAAAAAGTGCCTTTACAAGAACAGCAACAGATGGCAAGACATAACAAATGCTGTCACCAGTTACATTGTGAAAGGCACAATACCAGTTCAGGAGAGAGATGGGTTCAAACACCTTTTGAATACTTTATATCTAAGGTATTCACTGTCAAGTATTGTCTAATTATTGTTATTGATAAAATCCCAGAAAGTATCTAGATGTCATTTGTCAGTATAACACACCCCTATCTTAACAGTATCTTAAACCAAACATACACATACAAATCAAGATGATCAGAACTTTCCTGGACCTAGGGGTGGGCAATATGACGATATTTTATCATATCATGATAAATATTGGTATCGTGACAGATGATATGACCCCAAATAAGTATCATGATTAATTGAACATTTTGCCTTGATAATGATTAATGAACGATTGTTTTTTTTTTTTTTTACTCTCATAGTTCACTGACAAGGTTTGTACTGTAAATATGCTCAACTATTAAAACTACGATATGTTTTTCTAATGAAGTGCTGCATATCGTGATTTTATAATTACTGAAGGAAATGCACAGATGAACTATTTATGGCATTTTATTTAATATTTGAACCAATTGAAATCCTTTGACTTGGCTTTCATATGTGAAATCAAATTTTTCTGTAGAGAAAAAGGAAATGTTCCAAAATAAATGTTGAAAATAATTCGAACACAGCAACAACCATCTGACAAAGACGCGTGCAGGGCGAGAAAAAGGACTGAACTGAAGTGAACGCTCGAAAGCTTCCTCCTAGTGGCGGATGGTGTAGTTTTGCTGACTCGTAACTCAGATATTCACTCGCAACATAAAGCAACAAATCCACCAGGCGACGGGTCGTATCTCAAAAAACTCGTTAGTTGGGACACTCATAAATCATACCGCTGTAATTGACATGGGCAAGATTGCTTCGGTTAATCATTCTGAATGTCGGTTTAGATGAATTTTTGATTAATTGCCCAGTCCTACACTGACTACATAAGAAAATGATTTGATAATCTGCAATAGACTGGCATCTTGTCTAGGGCACAGCATAGCCGCCAGGCCCCAAAAACTTTGACCAGAAAAAAGTGATATTAAAAAGTGGAAAGAAAAAACAATCTGATAATGCTGTTTTATTTTATTTTACAGTCGAGACAGTGAGCTGGAGTGGAATGCAGAGGTGTCCTCACCATGTGGAGCTGCATGGTTCACAATAAGACGGAAGGCGGGACGGACCTGGCTCTTTGCCAGGATGTGGGCCTCACCCTATCCATCTTCTCCCTCCTTTACCTTATCGTGTGCTTTCCTGTGGGCCTGTGCTACAATGCCCTACTGGTGGCCGTGAACCTCTCCAACAAAGTGTCCATGACCATGCCTGATGTGTACTTCGTGAACATGGCTATCGCTGGGTTGGTACTGAACCTGGTGGCTCCGGTTGAAATCCTAGGCCCTGGGTTTACACGCTGGCCCGCGTGGGAACACAATGATGAGGTGTATATCACCCTGCTGATTCTGTTCAACATCTCTTCACTAGTCATCATGTACTCTACAGCACTGCTCAGCTTGGACTACTACATTGAGCGGGCGCTGCCTCGTACCTACATGTCCAGCGTCTACAACACCAAGCATGTCTGCGGCTTCATCTGGGGCGGGGCCGTGCTCACTAGCTTCTCCTCACTGCTCTTCTACGTGTGCCACCACGTTTCAGCTAAGATCCTTGAGTGCTCCAAGATGCAGAACAAAGAGGCAGCAGATGCCATCATGACGCTCATCGGCTACGCCGTGCCGGCCACCGCCGTGCTGTACGCCTTCTGCCTCATCCTGCGCATTCGCAAAGAGGCCACGCCATTGGACCAGGACTCAGGTAGGATGGATCCGTCCATCCACAGGCTGCTGCTAGCCTGCGTGGGTGTGCAGTTTGCACTATGGACACCTTACTACACCACCCTGCTGGTGATGACGGTAGCAGATGCACCCGGGATGAGAGCCGGTGGAACGTATGCCTTTCTGAGGAGCTTCTCGCAGCTGCTTGCGTTCTCCAGCAGCTTTGTCATGCCACTCATGTACAGGAAGATGAACCAAAACTTTGCTCACAAGCTCCAACGGCTGTTAAAGAAGTTGCATTGTGGCAAGAAGTCATGCCCTCATGAACGATCTGTCATACAGCAGGTGATTACGTAAGATTCTCGAGTAAGAAATTAGGTCCTCCTCCTCATTGGCACTTGCTGCACAACCCACAGACCTCAGAATGTGGCTGTAAAACTGTGAAACAGTGGAACTCTGGTGACAGTTCTGACTTTAAGGTGACAGATTAACACTATTGTGTCCGTCTTTGTGGTAAAACAAGAAGGACCAAGAAAAACTGTTAGGTGCTGATATTTTTATGAAAGCTACATTAGTTATTTTAAGTATGATTCACAAGCAGTCTTTCACCAGTCAAACTGCCCATTCTCTAGAAGGCAATGTTGAGCTTGTGTGTGGTAAAAGTCTGTGACAGGATTTTTTTTCACAACCTTCTAATGTGATGCTTTATGACCAACCCATACTCATTTAGCTCAAGGCTACATCTTGCCAGGGGCTTCTACTGTTGCCCACAGTGCCATAAAGTCAGTATTTTTGGTTTTGGAGTTCCACTCTCCATTAAAGATAAGCTCATAATGTTTCCATGCTATAAAACACAGTCTCAGTACCTTCAGTTACTGAAAAACACAATGGGCATTAATTGTGAATATGCTATTAGTGTGAAGCAATGTATTTATGTGTGTGGATTGCTTCACTGCTCTTTTTACTGCAGATGGTAATGAGTAATTGTTATGAGTAATAAACTATCATCATTAGTATTATTATTATAGTTAAAATCAGAATCATTTTTAGCCAAAACTTCAAAACCATTTTCATCAATGAAATAATCAAAAACCAGCCAGTGGTTATGTTGTATTGCTTTAAGAGGTATATCTACTCCCTGCAGTTACCCAAGTTACTGTGTTCAATATCCAGGTAGTTACCCAAGTTGGAGTAGGAAATCTGCATCACACTGCTTTATTTATATTTGAGAATATGGGAAGATTTGGGTGTTTTAAAACAAAAAGAGAGCTATAAGGACAGATTCTGACCAGTGAATACTATATAAATGACACAGGAAACTCTAAACTCAGTTAATAATTGTTTGTGCGACCAAAGTCCAATTGATTACAGTCAAGCACTGTCAATGCAAATATCGAGAGTTCATTCATTCACTTCATTCCCTCAAACAGGGTGAGGAAATTAATGGAGAGAAAACTAACATATTACAAATGAGAAGCTTTATAACTGAATTTATTTTATACAGGATGATGTAGGAGTCTCAGTCTTTGTATGGGGTTGCATAGAAGACCTCATTCTGGTGTGCATGGATATACTCTAACAGAATTAAAAAACTTAAGCACTTCTAGCACCAGGACACTGCTGAAGTGTGGTGTTTTGCTTTAATGAAACATCTTCTTATTCCATTGTTCTTGGACTTGCAGCAATGGTATTTTACTAAAATAATAAGAAAGTACTGTATGTGTGTTGACAAAGTAGCATCATTTAAAATGTATGTATGCAGAGGAAAGAATGTATTTAAGTCAAGTTAGCTCACCCTTAAACAATTTAACAGCAGTTGCAATTCTATGGCCATAGTTAGTGTGCTATGCCAGTATAAATGTAAAATATGAAATATGTGTATATATTGTGTTTCAGAGATTTTACTGGAAAAGACTACATGCCATTTCAGATTTACAGTATTATTTTTCAGAGATATACAGTTACTGTTGTGTCAGCTATTATGTCCCTAGACAATAAACTAACACGGATATAAACCTGCGGGTCTGTCATTGCTTTGTACGAAGGTCTCTACATCAGCAAATACATCTTTGCAGTTTGACACACATTCAAACATGTATCAGTTTCAATCAGCTAAGCTACAGGTTGTGCTCAAGCATTCATTGCAGCAAAAATGCAAATAAATAATATTTATGTCGATACCCCAATGCATTTTCCTGAAAGGCTGAAGCTGCACATTAGTGCTTGGTCTCTGGGGCAGAAACCACACTAAAGTGTTCTTTGGCAAACTAATCATGAAGGCTAGAGGGGAGGGAACCACACTCATAATTGCTACTAAAGGATTATGTTTGCTGTTTCTTCCAGTGCTTTGCTTTTTATGTGCGGAATGGTTTGAACGGGAGCACACAGGATAAGCATAGAATATTGTTCCAAAATGCTGCTTGAAACAGCCACATACCCTTTAGCATTATCAGTTGTTATGTGGAAAGTACTGATGAATTAATTCACATCTTTTACAGTCTTGCATATTGGCTAAAACTGCAGGTAACACAATTGGCACACCATAAGTCTCCTTTGTTTTTGTGTCTACAGGTATGTGTCGTTTAATTACCGCATTAGGTCTACATCTAGTCAGTTAGAAGATGCCCTTATCCACTTACAATCTAATACAGTGGTTCCCAACCTGTTTTCCTTGGAGCCCCGCTATGAGTATCTAAGAAAATCTGTGCCTGAAGACCACACACGCACACAGACCAACAGAATAAATGTATTGCAAATCTTTATTGGCAAAGATTTACATAAATTATAGCTGTTTCCTTTTCTCTTGGGTTCCTTTTGTAGCTTTTTTTCATTCTTTGGCTAAACATTTAACTAAAAACCAAACATATGCTTATTAAATTTCTTTGTGAGTAATTTTATATACAGATTTTGTCCAGTGAGTGTGTTATTTTAATGTTATTTAACGTGCAATTTTTTTTATGGGAACCATGGGTTTAATACTACTAATATAGTCTTACAATCCAAGCAATTGTGGTTTAAGGCCTTGCTGAAGGACCTAACAGTGGCAGCTTGGCAGCGGTTGGATTCCTTCTGTTCCATAGTCAAATACCTTAACTGCTATGCCATCACAGTCTAGGCCACACTTCGTTCTGTGAAACAGGTTGTAGACTTGGTTTTATGTTGTCTGTCATCACTCAATACATCACGGGTAAAGCCGTTGTTCCCGGAAACACCAGTTCCTGTGTTCAAACCTCAAACTAGACATGCAGCCAATGACTTCTGAAGGTAATCTCAGTTTTGGGTCATTAGTTTCACATGTCTGTGTGTATGTCTCATTTTGTTATCCAGTTCTATTTCTGTTTAATTCTAGAGAACAAAGTGTGACAAAGTTGATACACAAATAAAAGATGAACAATATCTGCTCACCGTCTCCTGACCTATGAAAGAGCAGCCACAAGAATGCTCCAGTGGGATTTATTTACTCCTGTCTCATTTAAAAGAATTAACATTTGGGCAGCAATTTGAGGTGGAAAATGTTAAAATTGTGGGTGTGTATCAAACAGGTTTTTATGTCATATGCTGTATAATACAACCCAGAGCCCAAGAAAATAAACACATATTAAAACACTGTTTTGGAATTAAGTAATACATTTAAATAGACCAATAATGATATTTCAAAACAATATGACTGCTTTCAAAAACACAGAAGCATGCAACGCTACAAAGAAAACCAGTACAACTCAAAGCGTCGTAGGTCCTTTAACAAGAATCTGTTGTTGTAAGCCCACTTCAGCCTGTGGGTTATTTCCCTCAAATGCCTGTGTCATCCCCAAAACCATGCCACTCAAATACTGAGTGAGAAACATTCGTGACATTTTGAACAATGTCTTGACTTCTGAAAGCCTACTGCACCAGGCTACTGCTTTTTATAGCACAGAAAATGTTGCTAAATAACAATTCACAATGGAGTATGGGTGGTTATTAGTATGTAGGAATTTGTAGAGAGATCAGAGAAAGAAATATAATGCAATGATTCCCACAGTGTGTTTGTGTGTGTCTGTGTGTGAGAGAGAGACAGGGAGCCGAGCAAATCAATGCACTGTTCTACAATGAAAAAAGATTTTATCCAGGTTAAATAATGAAAATAGGAAACAAATATTTACATTTACAGCATTTAGCAGACGCCCTTATCCAGAGTGACTTACAATTGATGCAATCTTACAATCCAAGCAATTGTGGGTTAAGGGCCTTGCTCAAGGACCCAACAGTGGCAGCCTGGCAGAGGTGGGATTTGAACCCTGGACCTTTTTGGTCCATAGTTCAGTATCTTACCCGCTAGGCTACCACTACCACAAATATGAATCTACTTAGCCCATATATTGCTTTGGCACATACATGAGCTATGGTAGTGCAACACACAGTGCAGCCTCTTGGGGGAGGGGGGTTATCTTGGCAATTTAGTCAAGACCGGTACTCTACAGAATCCCATATAGCATTACTACGTACAGTATATAACATAGGGTTCAGGCAACATCCAGATCGCATAACCTGCTATGTCACAGAACGCATCATGTACGTTAAGCAACACATACCTGTATGGGAAACACTTAATACATACGATAGTTACAACATAAGACAAGCATGGGTATGGTTTAGGGGGCTTTTGTATTTGCTCATGTTTTTATTTCATGTTCCTATCACTGAATTATGTCCAAATTTGAAACTATGACTGGCTAATTGAAATTTGAACTAAACATTATTGCATCAACCGCAACTGTTTAGTCAATGGGTCAGGGCAATTAAAAAAGACTACTTCTTTCAGCATATATGTCTAGACTGACAAGTTTATCAGAACACACAAAAGATCTTTATGCACACCTGCACAAACGCTCCAGATGTAGAGAAACATAAATATGTACGGTTCTGCTGTTGCTAAACACTCCTGACTGCACATCTGGAAATAATATGATAATGGAGTAGAATGGAGCTGTTGCCATGGATGCAGTTCCCTACTGATCATACATGCAGCTTGAGGCTTGGTCTAAGCTGTGGCTATCTAGGGCTCCTTCATAAAGACAATTACTTACATGAACGTGTGACAAACTGTGACCCTGGGGTATTTTTTTGTCAAAATGTGAGACCTAATCTCAGTTGGGTCTACTCGTCTGATTGACGTGTTAGAATGAACATAATGTGTTTTTTCCAATGTGTTTACGAGAAGGAGGCTTTTGAAGTGTCAACTTTCCGTATCCAAAACAATGCTATATTAGTCAGAGCCACACCTGTGACTTGACATCCTGTTTGCTAATGCCTCCTACCAAGCCAAATGCAGGCAAGCAAGGTGGTAGGTCTAATCCCAGGTCACTTACTATGTCAAAACACTTAACACCCATGAATCTCTGGCTCTTCCAGTTCATCTGCTTAATACACTGTGGTTTACCTTCAACGCGGAAGCAATAAATCTTTCAGAAAGGCCTGTCTTGCGTCCAGGAAACTGATAACATTTGTTTGTTTGAATTTCCTTTAAGAAAACTGAACCACCCTGCACCACCCAGACGTCAGTTTGCATAGTGGCTTTAAAAATCCGATGAACTGGGTGACTGGGCCTGAATAAGGTTTCAGTTCTGGGTGGGAGCTCAGTCTACCAGTGAAAAGTAAGGCTTTCTGCTGTTCCTTGGTTTTTCTTCAAAGTGAGCTTAGAACATTGCGGTTTTAAAGAGCAAGAGGGCCCGGCGTTGATCTGAGAGACAAGACCACCATGCTAAGCAGGCACGTTTGGTTTGTCGTCTGCACTGTTTAAATTGGCCTCCTCCCAACTCTCTGAACAAAATGAACACAAGGAGTGTGGTTACCAGTCCAGAATCAAACAAGCCACGCCTACTAATTCTTTCTGAAAATGTCAGATATTCTCAGCATATGACAAGAATTCCTACGCCACTCCAAAATATTTACTCATCAGCAGAGTGCTAGATGTGTTGCATATGCTAGCAGAATTTCCACAGTAAAGCACAGAGTACATTTGAACCAAGAGATGTGTGGCTTGCCAAGTACATGCAATCTGTCCACTTTTTATGACAGTATAGTGCTCTGTGAGAAATGGTGAAGGGACCATGTATCTGATCTTTCCAAACCAGAGCAGTCTGACTTTTTTGATGATGCATAAAAGCAAACTTCCCAAGCACATACTACTACACAGAACAAATCCAAACAACGGATTTGCTCAATGTTTTCACAGTTTATAAATATAGCAGTGAATGTGAAATCGCATAATAATGAAAACCTCATGTCAGTAGACTGTAAAAAATAAAGGAGAGCATGCCCAGGTTGGCCATACTTGAGGTTGTGGTGGTTTTGGGCTTGGGTTTGTGGGACGTAAGGCTGTTAAACTCACACAGACGAGTGCGTTCTTCATACCTCACTGTTACACACTAATTCTCCAAGTAGTCACGCAAAGCTCAGCTCCAGCACTCATGCAATAACATTGTTTTCACTCTCTCAGCTTTGACTTAACTTACAGCATGAAAAGAAAAACATGAAGCACATACATGGAGGCCTTGTCTTTTATTTGTTTGTCTTTTGATTAAATACACTTGAGCTTGATTTTTTTCATCATTTAACCCCTATGCTTTGTTGACTCTTAAGGCCATGACTATCCCAACTCTTTTCTGTATCTTTTTACATTCTACAGAAATAGTGTAAACGCTGTAAAATATCCCATGCAAAGAAACAATAAAGGATTTATGATTCTTCTGGAAAACCTTGTTTTTTGGATTCACTACTCCAAGAACGTGACCATAATAATAGACAAAAACATTCTGAGTGAACTAATAGCACATAAACAACTGAATGCATTGATTAATCATTCACAGCCTTTCCAGGCTGGAAAGATATATTTACATTTACAGCATTTAGCAGACACCCTTATCCAGAGCGACTTACAACTGATACAGTCTTACAATCCAAGCAATTGTGGGTTAAGGGCCTTGCTTAAGGACCCAACAGTGGCAGCTTGGCAGAGGTGGGATTTGAACCCTGGACCTTTTGGTCCATAGTCCAGCACCTTAACCGAATTACCATAATGTTCATGTTCACTGATCAAAATAACTTTCTGATCATTGTAGAGCCATAAGGCTGCAAAGGGATCCTAAAGACCTTGGTGTTCATCAATCTTCACGACAAACGACCTACAAACAGAGGAAGGCAGTGGTGGCCCAAGTTAAGCTACAAAGTGAGATATATAAAATAGGCATAACAAACAGTACATTAATCATAAAGCATATTCCATCTAGTTTTACTACAAAGGTCCTGAACTTTACAGAAAAATATCAGTCTAAACTAGGCAACATTCTGTGCAAACAGTATTATGCATACAGAACAGTACCACTCATTATGCACATTTACAAGCAGCTAGCCTAACAGTGTTACCACTAAACAACAGGACTTTAAATAATTAACATTTTATAATACATGTAAAGATGATAGTCCTAAATCCACAAATCAACCACTTCCATAGCCCACATTAAACTATGAGTCACAATTATTCTGTCATGTTTACAGCACTGCAATTTATAACAGCCACTATAAACTGAAACCAGATACTTAGCACAAAACTATGAACTTTCCCTTAGTTGGAAACCAGAGCAAAATGATCAAAGACTACAAATAGTGATACAAATCCAAAAGATGCCACTGATTTCAGAAATGTACAAATCACTGTCACTTTGTATGTAGCTTAGAAAACAATGGCAATCTCTTAACAAGACATAAACACAAAATTGTCATATATTATTATGACATTAATACATTTATTAGGATCAACTTTCTCAGGCGTGCTACGACAATTCTGAGGGGTGCTGAAGGCTGGGAAAGCCCTCTCCAAGTGCCACCCATGGGAAAATTCACTGTTGTTACCATTTTCCATAGATGACATGGGCATGACAGAAGAAGTCTCAGATTTATCCAAATCTGCTTCTGACCATTGACCAAGTCAGCAGCTACAGCTGGCAAAATAGCTCTACCAGTTATTAAATACAGGGTCACAAACATTTCCAGCACGCAGTTTGAATAAACAATGTGTTCACTAAAGGCACGGAAATTACATAGTCTGTGTGCTATTAGTTTAGGCAGATGGTTGTCTATTGTCATGTTTCTGTTATTTAAACAACTAATGCTGAAATTCAGATCATTCCAATGGGTTGACAAATATTTCTTCCTGGTCCTCTCAAGTTAAAATGACCCATGTGTAAAACAGATGCTGATATTAAAGGAATATATGAGGAAAGCTGTTCATAATCCACTCATTGACAAAAAAAACTCATCAATAATTAGTTGTTGGAATTCAATGAAGCTTTATATGTATCAATGTAATGATGATATTTGTAAGTGATTACAATATTAGAGGGAAAGAATAAGTTTATTGGTGAAAACTGAGAGCCTCTACCTGCTCTAGCCTGTTAGGCCGCCTTTACGCTTAATACAAGATGAGATACAGTTGGGCATGGAGGCATACAGGTTCTGTATGGTATCCAGTGGCACACTTTTCCCACAGATATTGTAGCTGGGCCTGCACACTCATAGGTTGTCGAAGCTGGCGTTCCAGCTGGCACCATAAATGCTTGATTGCTGATAAATCTGGCAACTCAACAGGTCAAGGAGGTGTTGCAATCTGATAGAGCCATCCCTGAGAAATCCTTGCTGTGTATTGGCGAGCATTATCCTGCTGAAAAATGCCAGTTGGAAGCCCTGAGAGACAACCACAGGATGTCCTGCAAATATCTCTGACTTGTTAGTGCCCCTCATATCACTACTAGGAGTAACTGTCATATGCGATGGCTCCCCAGATCATCACAACAGCAGTTTGGGCAGTGTGCTGCTCCATAACAAAGGTAGGATTGAAGTGGTCTCCACAGTTCCTCTATGGAGTCTTCTGGATGGTGGACAATGAAACTGGAAGCTGCTTATTCTTTGCAGCAGATCAAATGATCCTTTCTAGTGGTGGTCCGTCCGGAGCTTGTTCACCATGTGTACTCCCTCATGGAACCACTGCTCCCAACACCTCCTAACAGCTAGGTCAGAATGGCCTGGATGGTGGGCAGTTCGTCAAAACGACCATTCTGCTTCTCTCTGTCCATTGATGCACCCCCTCTCAAAGTCTGTCAAATCAGCAAAACGAGTGCGTCGTAGAGGCATCTCTCACCAAGAGGTAAACTACCCAAAATAGCCTTATTATAGGGCAGTGGAGGAAGCACTTTTATGCCCTCTTGTGGCCTAGTGTCTAATCAGACCACACCTGTAGTCATTTACGTATCTGCCTGAGACATAACTGCATGCCAAGTTTTATAGCAATATGACATTTCTATCCGGGTGCGTTAAATTTTTTGTCAACAAGTATACATTTCTGGTTCTGTTGGCAATGGATGAACATTGGTCTAAACCACAGTCAGTCTTTCATTAGTGTGCATCCTGTTTGTGCTGACAGTCATGTTAAGATACTGATCGTCAATACTGAAAGGAGGTATTTTAGCTGAATGGCTGATTGATTCTGTCTGATTACATAGTGCTGAGAGTTTGTTGTGTGTTTTATTGTGTCTTTCAACAGGGGAATTAGTAAGAACTAGGAAGTGTCTGAAATCCATCATCACTGACTGCAGATCTTACACAAACATAGGTGGAGATCACAGCAAAGAGGCACGTCCACATTGACACCTGTGGCATAATGCTTGAAGGGTCAGATAATGAATAAAGCTACAGTATTATCTACATCTAACTAGCAGAAAGATGTAATAAGTCATTCAAGATCCAAAACCTTCTCCACAAACAAACCAGTGAATCGTCAGAAAAGGTGCCAAAAAAACATTTCACGTCAGTCTTTGTCTCTGTTTTTTCACTTTTCCCTCATTGTGTTCAATTCAGAATATAAATAATTTGCTCCCTGCAAAAGCTGTGTCGTTTATAAAATGTTAATTCTTTTTATTTAACCCTTTCAGTCCTGTCGATGGCAATTGGAGTCAGGCTACAAAAAAAGTGAAAATATTTTGATATCGAATACATGATAAAATCATATTGAAAATCCCACTTGAAAATGTTAAATTCTGAAAACCGAAGTACTGGAATATTGTGATATTCTAAACACACTCCTTGCACAGAAATCATTTTTGCTTCAAATAATCAAATCAAAAATCAAATAAATTCAGAACTGAAAGAGCTAAATAGGGGTGCACAAACATTTGCATAACATACAATTTTACATAATCATTTGTTGTTTTTAATTAATTTATTTATTTATGTATTTATTTTTTGAGACAAGAGAAAACCCATGGAACAATGGCAGAGTGAGCCAAACAGACACCAGTGACAAAAACTGATCCTGGAGCTAAATATATGTCCAGCACCAACACTATCTACCGTGGTTAATGTTACATATTTGTGGGACTGTGGTAGCCTAGTGGTTAAGGTACTGGACTCTGGACCAGAAGGTCCAGGGTTCAAATCCCACCTCTGCCATTGTTGGGTCCTTGAGCAAGACCCTTAACCCACAAGTGCTTGGATTGTAAGACTGTACCAATTGTAAGTCGCTCTGGATAAGGGCGTCTGCTAAGTGCTGTAAATGTAATGTAATATTTACATGTAAAATTACTAACAAATAAATGAAGAAGGGTAACACCACCTTGGCTTCATGCTTTGGTTCACACAAACTGAAAAGCTCTGTTCAGTGATGGGGAGATTTTAACATGTGTTTATTATGTGACAAATACCTCAGACTCCGGACACACAATGTGGTATGTTGTTAGAGCCATGCAGTTGGGAAGGGATAGCAGGTGGGGTTTCTGGATTATCCCAAACTGACAGATCCAGGTCAGGTCCCAAACAGGGGGACTGGTAGTAGCCTTTACAGTTTCTATAGCTTATGTTCTATAGTTTTTGTATGTATTTAGAAATTATAAATACTGGTATTTCATTATTTTAAGAAAATAACACACTATACAAAAAGGGACAAACAACAGTGTTCATGGGTTATCTAATAAAAGGTCGAAGGCTCATGTCTCATCATAGCCAATCTGCAACAGTTGGGCCCTTGAGCAAGGCCCTTAACCCTGAATTGCTTGGATTGTACTTTGTAAAAACTGCATCAGTTGTAAGTCGCTCTGGATAATCATGCCTGCTAAAGGCTGTGAATGTCAGAGGCTACAAAACTTTGACTGATGGTGTCGTGAACACCTAACCAATTATTGAGACATGAGCTCCTCCTGGTGGTCGTAGATCAATGGTGCTACAGGCCTAAGCTTGTTCCCTTGGTTAGCAAGAGTTTTTAATCCAAACACATAGACCTTCTTGACTAAAAAGTCAGTTAAACATAGAAATATCGCACAATTTAAATCATTTTGGTTTACCATGGTGAAGGTGTTGGCCTTCTTTGCATAAACAGGTAGCTGCAGCAATGTTACTTACCACTATATATTTTATATTATCTATATACCACTATATATTATATATTATATTTGCAGAAACAAGAAAGGACTGCACTCACATTCCCATAAAACATGTATTCTCGATCCAGTCCGTGTCACTGTGGCTTGGAGAGGGTCGTCTTAACATTTGACCGAATGGTCTGAAGCTTGATCTAGATAGCTTATATAAGGGATATGGAGGGTATGTTGACATAGTAACTTCACTCCCTGATTCTTCCTTGTCTTTCTAGTGTGTATTTCCTTCACTGGCTCCTGTCAAACAGCCATCACTGAGAAATCTTGGATAGAATTCAATCACAGAGTAGCACTTTGCCAAATGCAATGTAATCTTCACTTTTGTTATTAATGATGAAGGTGTTTGGGTTTAAATTGTGGAAAAGCCATACAGCTCAACTACATCCTTAGTGCTGAGGCAGAATACAGTGACATCAAGGTGCACACATTCTGTGGTCTACAAAAGGACATGCAGCAGGACAGAGGTCTACAATTAACGTTACACATCTTATTAAGGCTAAATTTCATCTTTTAATAATGTTCATCAATCCTAAAGAGCTAACAATGGCAAATAATGTTAGCATTAATATAAAACCTGGGTACTTTTATAACACACACCATGGTTTTAATGTCTCACTGTGATAACAGCATTTGAACAAAAAATTGACAAAAACTTCACAATACTAGATTATGGTTTATGTGGGGGTTGATTTATTTTTATTATTTACAAAGTATATTTGCTCCTCTTAAAATTCTCCAGCATTTACACCAACATATAAGTTGGTGATAGCTGTGGTTGCCATGGAGATATTCATTAGAAAGACTCACTGATTGGCTGACAAAATCGCAGACTATCCGAACAACAAATGGAACAGCAAGATATAAACATGTGGTCACTACGGGAAATATTTCAAAATCTTTAATCATTTTTCTCATTTTATAATTATGTCCCTCTGTTTTTCCACTGGTTTTTGAATTGTTGTAGTGACACTCAGCTGGTGAGTCAAGCCAGGGGATCGAGTCAAATAGGGCATTAGCATGACTATGAATAAGTTAATGACATGGACCTGCAGACCTCACAGTCAAAGATGATTTCATTCTTAGAACTTGCTTGTGTGTCATTAAGATGTACCTCTGTGGGATGCCACATTCTGTGAACAAGACAAATTCATACGTGAAGCATCTACGCCCACAGCCCCAACAGAGCAAGCCTAGGGTGACAGTGCCAATGAAACAACAGGTCAAACTGACAGAAGCTAAACAGTAAAAAATAAATAAATAAAATAGAGAACATAATAAATAAGGTACAACATATAATAAATAAGATAGAATATAATAAAATAAGGAACACACTGAAATAGAGAATATAAGCAAGTATTATTTAGTCCAGTATATATGCAGTCACTGAAGGTTCTCATGTCATCTGTCAGGTAACAGTGATGGTTTTTGGCATCCTTGGTCAACATAAGTAGGGGAGGATGAATTAATGTCCTCTGATGGTGTCTAAGTAAAGGTGTAATGGCTGGAACTGGTACCTGAGGAACAGCTTGAAATGAAAACAGAATATATACTTAGGGATGTTAAGAACACATAGTCTACAAAAAGAACATAGTTGTGCCAGGTGTACCCTGAGACTCTGGCAGCACTAACTATAACAAAATAGCTAAAAAGGGGAGAAACATAAGATAACCCAGCCAAGAGGGAGCACATGAGACATCAGCGACCTGCCCCCCACAACCAGCTAACCTCAGTGGACCTGAGTGGACCATTCTATGACAATGAACCCCAGACTCTGCCCTTAGTCCAAGGCAAAGATTCACAACCTGGGGCCATACAGTGGTGCTTGAAAGTTTGTGAACCCTTTCGAATTTTCTATATTTCTGCATAAATATGTCGTAAAACATTATCAGATTTTCACACAAGTCCTAAAAGTAGATAAAGAGAACCCAGTTAAACAAATGAGACCAAATATTATACTTGGTCATTTATTTATTGAGGAAAATGATCCAACATTACATATTAGGGAATGGCAAAAGAACAGTACTGAAAGTACTGAAAGGCAAAAGTACTGATTGTGCAAGTTCTCCTACTTAGAAAGATGAGAGAGGTCTGTAATTTTCATCATAGGTACACTTCATCAACTATGAGAGACAAAATGATTTTTTAAAAAATCCAGAAAATCACTGTGGATTTTTAAAGAATTCAATTGTAAAAATCATGGTGGAGGAAAATAAGTATTTGGTCACGCCACAAACAAACAAGATTTCTGGCTCTCCACAGACCTGTAACTTCTTCTTTAAGAAGCTCTTTTGTCCTCCCTCTGTTACCTGTATAATGGGAACCTGTTTTGACCTCGTTATCTGTATAATAGAACCTGTCCACAGCCCCAAACAGTCCGACTCCAAACTCAACCATGGCCAAGACCAAAAGAGTGTCGAAAGGACACAGGAAGAAAATTGTAGACCTGCACAGGCTGGGAAGAGTGAATCTACAATAGGCCAAAGCAGGTTGGTGTGAATAAATCCCCCCCAACTGTGGGAGCAATTGTCAGAAAATGTAAGACATACAAGACCATGATAACTCCCTCGATCTGGGGCCCCATGCAAGATCTCCATCCCGTGGGGGTCCAAATGATCATGATAGGTGAGCAAAAATCCCAGAAATACACGGAGGGACCTGATGAAATGACCTGGCAGAGAGCTAGGGACCAAGTAACAAGGCTACCATCAGTAACACACTACGCAGAAAGGGACTCAGATCCTGCAGTGCCAAGGCGTGTCCCCCTGCGTTAAGCCAGTCCAGGCCCGTCTGAAGTTTGCCTGAGAGCATATGGATGATCCAGACGAGGATTGGGAGAATATCATGTGGTCAGATGAAACCAAAAATAGACCTTTTTGGGTAAAAAACTCAATTCGCCGTGTTTGGAGGAAGAAGAATGCTGGAGTTGCGCCATACCTACTGTGGAAGCATGGGGGGTAAGAAACCTCATTGCGTTTGAGGCTGTTTTTCTTGCAGATTGGGGGAAGGACGACTGATCCGTGTTACGGGAAGAATGAACGGGGCCATGTATCATGAGATTTACACCAAAGTAATCCCTCCTTCATCAGTGAGAGGGCAATTTTGAAGATTGGGAACGTGGCGGGGTCTTCCAGATGACAATGATCCCAAAACACACCACTCGGGCACAAGGAGTGGATCTGTAAAAAGTATTTTCAAGGTCCTCCAGGAAAAGTGGGCCTAGCCAGTCCTCCAGACCTCAACCACCATAGAACATTTGTGGAGGGAGTTGAAAGTCCGTTGTTTGCCCCAAAACATCAACTTCTCTAGAGGAGATCTGCATGGAGGAATGGGCCAAAAAATACCAGCTAGTGTGTGCCAACCTGGTGAAGACTTAACAGGAAAACGTTTGACAATCTGTCATTGCCAAGAAAAGTTATGTTACAAAAGTACTGAGTTGAAACTTTGTTATTGACCAAATATTTATTTTTTTTTCCACCACAATTCACAAATTAAATTCTTTAAAAATCAAAAATACAATGGATTTTCTTGGGTTTGTCTCTCATAGTTGAAGTGTACCTGTGATGATAAATTACAGACCTCTCTTCTCCTTTCCTAAGTAGGAGAACTTGCACAGTCAGTGGTTGACTAAATACTTTTTTGCCCCACAGTATGTGAACCTTTGCTTCAGTATCTGCCTGTGACCCCCCCCCCTCGCTAATCCTAGAGGTTCACATACTTTTCCCACTCACTAATGTGTAATATTGGATCATTTCCTCAATATAAAAAATGACCAAGTATAATATTTTTGTCTCATTTGTTTAACTGGGTTCTCTTTATCTACTTTTAGGACTTGAGTGAAAAATTGATGATGTTTTAGGTCATATTTTATGCAGAAAATATTAGATCATTCTAAAGGGTTCACAAAAACTTTCAGGCAACCACTGTAGATGACTGAAGTCTAGTCCAGTCCAGCAAACCCCACCTACAGCAAGTTGGCTATTTAGTAGCGAGCAGGAAGGCCAGGGACAATTCCAGACCTCATCACCCAGGACCAGAGTCATGCATTACAATCTAAAGAGACTCAACTGAATGGCTGTGTAAAAAGGTATGTTCCTGTTTTTTAAACCTACACTTAAAATTGTGAGTGTGTCACAAAAGAGGTTTATTCTATAAACTGTAGGGTCATGTATGAGACTTGCCTTTCCTCTGCTGTGGACTTTTCTAATTCTAGAAACTAAGAGTCCTGCACCTTGTGAAACGAAGTAGATGTGCAGGTTTGTAAGACTCTACTAGATTACTTACTCAGACCACTGTGGTGCCAGGGGCCATGTAAAGCTTTACAGTGCCTGCAAAAGTATTCGGCCCCCTTGAACTTTTCAACCTTTTGCCACATTTCAAACATTAATATATGGAATTGTAATTTTTTTGTTAAGAATCAACAACAAGTGGGACACAATCGTGAAGTGGAATGAAATGTATTGGATATTTTAAACTTTTTTTTTTTTTAATAAAAAACTGAAAAGTGGGGCGTGCAAAATTATTCGGCCCCTTTACTTTCAGTGCAGCAAACTCACTCCAGAAGTTCAGTGAGGATCTCTGAATGATCCAATGTTGACCTAAATGACTGATGATAGTAAATAGAATCCACCTCTGTGTAATCAAGTCTCCGTATAAATACACATGCTCTGTGATAGTCTCAGAGTTCTGTTTAAAGCACAGAGAGCATCATGAAGATCAAGGAACACACCAGGCAGGTCCGAAATACTGTTGTGGAGAAGTTTAAAAGATTTCCCAAGCTTTAAACATCTCAAGGAGCACTGTACAAGTGATCATAATGAAATGGAAGGAGTATCAGACCACTGCAAATCTACCAAGACCTGGCCGTCCCTCTAAACTTTCAGCGCAAACAAGGAGAAGACTGATAAGAGATGCAGCCAAGAGGCCCATGAACACTGCATGAACTGCAGAGATCTACAGCTGAGGTGGGAGACTCTGTCCATAGGACAACAATCAGTCGTACACTGCACAAATCTGGCCTTTATGGAAGAGTGGCAAGAAGAAAGTCATTTCTCAAAAATATCCATGAAAAGCCACAAGCCACCTGGGAGACACACCAAACATGTGGAAGAAGGTGCTCTGGTCAGACGAATTTTTTGGCCACAAGGCAAAACGTTATGTTTGGCGTAAAAGCAACACAGCTCATCACCCTGAACACACCATCCCCACTGTCAAACATGGTGGTGGCAGCATCATGACAGCAGGGACAGGGAAGATGGTTAAAATTGATGGGAAGATGAATGGAGCCAAATACAGGACCATTCTGGAAGAAAACCTGTTGGAGTCTGCAAAAGACCTGAGACTTGGACGGAGATTTATCTTCCAACAAGACAATGATACAAAACATAAAGCAAAATCTACAATGGAATGGTTCACAAATAAACGTATCCAGGTGTTGAATGGCCAAGTCAAAGTCCAGACCTGAATCCAATCGAGAATCTGTGGAAAGAGCTGAAAACTGCTGTTCACAAACGCTCTCCTTCCAACCTCACTGAGCTCCAGCTGTTTTGCAAGGAAGAATGGGCAAAAATTTAATTCTCTCGATGTGCAAAACTAATAGAGACATACCCCGAGCGACTTGCAACTGTAATCGCAGCAAAAGGTGCCTCTACAAAGTATTAACGCAAGGGGGCCGAATAATTTTGCATGTCGCACTTTTCAGTTTTTTATTTTTAAAAAAAGTTTAAAATATCAAATAAATTTCGTTCCACTTCACGATTGTGTCCCATTGGTTGCTGATCTTCACAAAAAATTTTAAGTTTCATTTCTTTATGTTTAAAGCTTGAAATGTAGCGAAAGGTTGAAAAGTTCAAGTGGGCGAATTACTTTTGGCAACTGTATCACTGTTTACAAAAGGGTATTATTGTAATACATGAGAAAATATAACTGTGAATCAGTGCAGCGTTGACAGTAAAGGACTAATATGTCCGTAATTTTATAGTTGGCAGTTAGCACTTGAGCTGCTGCATTCACGGACCTTAAACTGTAGTTTATTAGATTTATTAGAGCCTCCAGTCAGTAGAGCGTTACAGTGATCCAGCTTAAAGGGTTATAAAGTACATGGAACATTGTTTCTTGGCATCTACAAACGGAGAGTGGTTTTCTTGGCAATATTTGGCAGGACCCCTCCGACGTGAGAACCGCCAGCGAGAGCGGGACAGGAAGCCAGAGGCAAGGGAGAAATGCAGCGGTCGCGAGAGCGAACGCGGGCGGTCAGCGCAGGCAGCGAGATCCCGGCGGCGGGGCAGCCGACAACGGAGAGGAGGGTCTGGCAATAGTGGCACATTAGGGAGTGTGAACCAAGCCATTCCTCGTTGTTGGAGCCGGTGGGCAAGCTCTTACGTGGCGGGTGATCGGTGCGGCGCCTCATGGAAACTCTTATCGCATCAACAGAAACAGTATGTCCTGACGCGATAGTCCGGATGCTCCGGTCTTCACCGTAGCCAAGTTCAAGAGGGACCAATAACCTAACGACATGTGTTGGGAAGGTGGAAGAAGAAACCAGAGAACTGGAGTGTAAACATGCACAGACAGATGACATGCAAACTCCAAGAGTCCGGGACGGATCGGGATCTGGAATCAAAATGTGAACACCTAAGTGTTTTAAAAATGTATTGGGTGTTTACCGAAAAAAAAAACAGCCATCAAAGTTAGCAAGATGTAGACAACCTTTCCTTGTGGCCTAGATCCAAACTAATAATACCTTCGTGTTATCTGATAAAAATTTTATTACTTTTATTGGTTTATTTCCTTTACACAATCTCACTAATGGTAAGGATCTCATTTGGGTTTGCTCTGATGTATAACTGCTGTCATAGAAGTGGAAACTAACACCGTATATATGATAACGCAGTTCTAGAGAGAGCATTACATTAGTAAAAATAATAGTGGGGCCAACAGTGTTCTTGGGGGACACCATATTTCACTTTGTGAGCTCAGATCATAAATAATTTTAATTTATTCATTCATTTTCTTATCCGCTTAATCCTAGTCAGGGTCGTGACACAGGACGCAAGGCAGAAACAACCCCAGCCAGGGTGCCAATCCATCAGAGGGAACATACACACACCCATACACACGCTCACATGCTAAGGGCATTTTGGAAACACCAATTAACCTAACACACATGTCTTTGGAATGTGGGAGGTAACCATGTAAACCATGTACACACAGGAAAGAACCCTCTGGGACACCGTACTTTACTTTTATGAGCTCGGAGCATAAATAATTTGTATAAACAAATTTGCAATGGTTGGCCAAATAGGATCTAAACCAATAAAGTGTCAATCTTTCAACACCTTTGGTATTTTCTAACCTGTGCAGTAAAATATCATGATCTATAGTGTCAAGTGCTACAAATCTAATAAGAAGAGCGACACATCCATTGTCTGAGGACATAAATAGTTCATCAACTGCTGATTCTGTACTATGAAGGGGCCTAAATCCTGACTGAAATGTTTCATAAATGAGGCTAATCAGAGGTTTAATAACCACCCATGTTAAGGATTTGGGCAAGTACGCTATGGGATCAATTTAAAGTAATAAGCAGTGGATCTATAACATTAGGTATTATTCTTTAACTAAGTATGTAGGAATTGGATCAAGTAATCATGATAATGAGTAATCAAGTTGATCAGGGGAGACAGTTTGGCATTAGTAATCATGGTAAGATATTCTAGTTCTGATTAACAGCTAATTAAACAGACGTCTATACCAGTGCTGTATCTAATAGTTGGCTTAATAGCTGAGCATTTGTGATGAGCTTTCAGTTTTACATCAAATAAATTCATGAAATCAATACTGTTGCAATCAGGTGGAATTTCAGTCAGTGTTTCCAATGTGTCTGGTTAGTCCTGAAAAAGTTTTAACATAAATCTACGATCTATCTACATAAAGTGCAACGTAAAAGCCCTTGGTTGAAGCGCTCCCAACCAAGTTCCAAACTGCACCTGCAATTAACATCAGAACAGTTTGTCACGAGTTTCATGGATTCATTTTCATGGCTGAGCAAACAGATCTAAAATTACATTGTGGTCTGGAGTGGTGTAAGACACACCTCAATTGGAAATGCATTACATGAAGTGATAAATCATGGAGGAATAATAAAGTTCTCATTTTCACCCTGCTTATACTGCTTTGACCCTGAAATGCAGCCTTGGGTTCAAGTGCAGGTCCTAAAGAACTGCTGTTCCAGCAGCTGGCCACAGGAACTGTAGGGATAATAAAAAATTACAAATGAATCATTTAAATGGTGTGTGATGGGCCTTTTAGTTTCAGTGAGGGTAAATTAAAAATGCTACAACATACAGGGATGTTTCCGAGAAATGTCTGAACCTTGTGGCAGAGGTTGGTGAAAGCCTTTTCCTGTTTCAGCATGGCATTAGCCCATAGTTTGCAGAATTTAGTGTGAAAGAACCTAACTGGTCTGGAAATTGCCTCGTCCAACTCATTTGCCTTGTCCAACTCAGCCTTAAAAGTATATTTTACTAGGATTCAGACTTTTATGGTAACAGAGGAAATCCCATCCCATCTCATCCCACACACAGAGGAAAATTTATGTCAACCACAGTCTGAAGGACTCTAGACTTTCAATTAAGTGTTATTTAACATGAAAACACATCACATGCGTATCTTTACCACAAAATGAATGCCTATTACTACTAACATACATTCATGTGCCACAGATGGAAACAAATACCATTCAAACTCTAATAATGCTGCAATCAGTGCATAAATTCAGCACCTTTATTGACAGTTTGGTATTCTGTGATTCTTGCTCCCTCATCTACTGAGCAGCACAAAATTGCCTTAAATCCAGCTTTGCATGCATGCTTGGTCATAGAAGTGGCTTCACGCAGAATTTAACACAATGATTTCCCCAGGCATAACAATCAGTCAATTTTTCTGTTATTCCATATGGCAATGCTGTTTACAGACAGGTAAACAGCACTGTCATGTTCAACAAAATTGATACACTTTTCTTTAAATAATACAACAGCAGCAGTTTTCCTTTGGCATACAGTAAATTGGTAGTAAATTGGTAGTAAATTGGCTGTTCTTTCTCCACAATGGACATAACCGTGCAAAAGCAAAAACAAAAACCACCCAAAAAAAGATTGTGTTAGTACTGCTTCTGTGGAGATGAAACAGTCTGAGTATACAGAATTTGGGAGAAATAGAAGGGGGAATTGGTATGATAGAGTGAAGCAGCAGTGAGCAGATGGTCGTGTCTAAACAACAGTGTCTCTGCACTCTGTCACAGCTTTTCCATCACCTGCTCACAGAGGAAACTAATCTAACATGCAAGGGGTGAAATAGATTCTTATCTCCTTAGATAAATGCCAAAAGTGATCTGCAATGGATTGGTCTAAGTCTAAGCAAGATACTGGAGCCCCACTGCAAGAGGCAAGGTGGAGGCCCCTTGTGGGCTACACTAAAATTATCACTGACGTGACTGAGATACAGTATTGCAGACAAAACTCAAGTTGGCACATCTGCCATTTTTCTCCCTAGGGTAAGGTTCCTCCGGTTTACAGGAACCTTGGGAAAGTATGGTTCCACACTGGGGTCGGTAAAACCAACTGTTGGCTTGGTCTGTTGGATAGTCGTGGATTTTCTCGCTCTCATCACTTGCTTCTCATTTATGGCCAGCAGTAGTGATGCTGGCAGCAGGTAACTCGTGGTCGGAGTCACAGTTGGCCAGGTTTGGTAGCATGATTAAGGTGCTGCTGCTAGCTGCTGCAGACACAGCCTCGCGTATCCCCGTGCTATGAGCATCATCTGCATCCTCGCCCTCCTTGATAACACTCAGCAAGTATATTGGAAATAAAAGACAATGTTTTTGTAGTTTAATGTTATACTCTTCTTTTCTGTGTTGGCTCTGTCTTTTCTGAGCGCCACCTCTGTATTTTTGTTTGCTCATCTTAAGCAAGATATGCTCACCCCAACAGGCTTAAAGTTTCAGTGGCTTAATGTTATCTAGGAAGTTGGACAAGTTTTTTAAAATAGTTTTTTAGACCAGTAACTAATGTCACAACTGCTCTTATGATATTATTATTTTTTTATTTGCAATCAACTCCTGGAGCACCCCCGATCGAAGCCCCTCCATTGCATGCTCTGCGTGCCCCTTTCCTACGCCAGTGTGTGTGTGTGTGTGTGTGTGTGTGTGTGTGTGTGTGTGTGTGTGTGTGTGTGTGTGTCCACTTATACTTGATCTGTAAGAACATTTGCAATCATTATATAGAGCAATTAATATAAAAAAAAATGTTTTCCATCTATTTACATTATGGTCCAACCTTTAGTTTCCCATGCCTTTGGACTGAAGGAATATTCCAGGTACTCTCCAAGTTAAATATTTGTTTATTTTACTCAGCCACTGGTCAAAGCTACTGACTGTAAGTAGCCTAACTCCCTGCAAAGTGGTCTTGTAAAAGACATCAGTGACATTTATTTACATCTCATTTAGTAGTCTCATTTTCCTGTGTGCTCTGTTCAATAGCAGCAATTCCCTAATGTTTGCTTAAACTATTCACTGTGAATGATCTTACATATGAGAAGCTATGCACTTGATCTTCATTCTGTTTAAATAGAGAAATATGGTAATGAAATAAGAGTGCCTTTATTAGGTTATTTTTAACTGATGCAATGTAAAATGCAGCTATGTTCATATTTCCTCTTCCATTTTCACTAAGTAATGTCTATGCATTCTTGGGTGTCCTGTATCTAATGACCGTGCACAATAGCGTTCTAAAAACCCTATTCAGGTGATAAAGGATATATTTCTGAAATGATAAAGTTCAATTTTAGGTTTGAGTTTAATTTATTACAATCACCTGTTGACATTACCTGTTTGCAAATCACATCAATGTTTAGTTTTTTTGGCCCTAAATTGTCCCTGTGCCAACTTTTTTTGGAATGCGTTACAGGTCTGAAATGCAGGAATGGATGTTTATTAACAAATGAAATGTAGTTGACCAGAAAAAAAAACATGAAATATATTGGGTTCATACTATCTGCAATTAAAGAAAAAAAGTCAAAGGAACACAGCATTTTTTTTTATTCTTTGCATTTTCTAACTTTTTCTGACTTGGAGTTGTATACAATGGTGCTTGAAAGTTTGTGAACACTTTAAAATGTTCTATATTTCCACGTAAATATGACCTAAAACATCAGATTTTTACACAAGTCCTAAAAGTAGACAAAGAGAACCCAGTTAAACAAATGAGACAAAAATATTATACTTGATCATTTATTTATTGAGGAAAATGATCCATAATTACATATTAGTGAGTGGCAAAAGTATGTGAAACTTTAGGATTAGCAGTTAATTTGAAGGTAAAATTAAGAGTCAGGTGTTTTCAGTCAATGGGATGACAATCAGGTGTGAGTGGGCACCCTGTTTTATTTAAACAACAGGGATCTATCAAAGTCGAAATCTATCAAAATGTTTGTGGAAGTGTAATCATGGCACGAACAAAGGAGATTTCTGAGGATCTCACAAAAAGAGTTGTTGATGCTCATCAGGCTGGAAAAGTTTACAAAACCATCTCTAAAGAGGTTGGACTCCACCAATCCACAGTCAGAGAGATTGTGTACAAATTGAGGATATTCAAGGAGTGGTCGACCAACAAAGATCAATCCAAGAGCAAGGTGTGTAATAGTTGGCGAGGTCACAAAGAACCCCAGGGTAACTTCTAAGCAACTGAAGGCCTCTCTCACATTGGCTAATGTTAATGTTCATGAGTCCACCATCAGAGGAACACTGAACAACAATGGTGTGCACAGCAGGGTTGCAAGGAGAAAGCCACTGCTCTCCAAAAAGAACATTGCTGCTCATCTTAATGTGAGGAAACCCACCAACATCCCAGAGTTGAAGCTGTTCTGTATGGAGGAATGGGCTAAAATTCCTCCAAGCCGGTGTGCAGGACTGTCAACAGTTACAGGAAAACGTTAGTTGCAGTTATGCTTGCTCCGGGGGGGGTCACACCAGATACTGAAAGCAAAAGGTCACATTACTTTGCCACTCACTAATATGTAATATTGGATTATTTTCCCCAATAAGTAAATGACCAAGTTTAATATTTTGGTATCATTTGTTTAACTGGATTCTCTTTATCTCCTTTTAGGAATTGTGTGAAAATCTGATGATGCTTTAGGTCATATTTATGCAGAAATATAGACATTTCTAAAGGGTTCACAAACTTTCAAGCACCACTGTATAGTGCTTTTAACAATATACATTTTAGCAAAGCAGCTTTGCAAAGCATAGTCTGTACCATAAATAAGCAGTGGTGACAGTGGCAATAAGAAGCTTTTAAGCAATAAGTATACTTTCTTATTAATTCTATACAACAGCAGATGTTTAATGTAGCATGTTATAAGAGAAAATGAGAGAAAGAAAGCAAGCTTGACTATACAGTTTGGTTACCGAGTTTGATTTTGGATAGGTCTAGTTGTGCTGTACATATCACCAAAAAATGGTTGGGCAATTCTCAGTTTCATCATTTTTAACACCAATGCCCGCTTAGAAATGTGGGCCTCGTGTGGTTTGTCAGGAGAGTCACCAGACTTACTTTTTAACTGTACAGGGCATTCCTGAAAAGAGTACCTCGGTAATTAGTAAACCGAAACACATGGTTTAGAGGTGAGGTGTTAAAGCAGACATGACAGAGAGAACGCAGGAGGTGTGTCTGCAGTCACCTGTTCCAAAGTCACTCAGGTCAGTGGGTTCTCTCCTGCGACGCTGCTGAGGCTGTGCAGGCAGTGGAGGATTTGAAGACAGAGCTCAGGAAAGAGCGGTAAACAAAGGGGGTGCTGGAGGAGAACGTGAGCGAATGCAGAAAGCCTCAGGAGGAGAGCTGAAATCACATGAAGCTGCTCTGATCTTCACGGGCTCCGTCTCATTCTCAGGCATGGCTTTACAGTAGGGGGCGTTGGGAGCAGAAGCAGCTCGGCATGTAGGATTACAAGTCTCTGAGGCGTCTTTGACTTCTGCGACGGAGCGCAGCGCTGCCTGTGAGACCACCATTCGCCTGTAAAGTAGGTGCCTCTCTTTTTTTCTATAGGACTGGGTAACAACTGTAAGGAGCAATGTTCAGTGAAAGGTGGGCATGTGAGGTGAGGTGAAATTAGCAATCTGCAAAACAAAAGTGATGTAACTGAGCCGAAACATTAATTTCTGACTAATTTGAAAATGGAATTAATAAATGTTTATTATCAGACTGATGACAGAAATCGAAATGAAGTAGCCTACAGATGTCCATACTTTTAAAAATACAGTCAGTTAAGTACCCTAAGTGATACTGATTAAGGAACATGTCAATACGTGTAGTATTGTGTGTATATATATATATATATGTATATATATTGTGTGTGTATGTGTATATATATACACACAAAATACATATGTATTGTGACATATATATGTATATGTATGTATAAATTACTAGGCACACTTTTTCTTGCATTTTCTGTTTTCTGTGTTTCTCTAAATGTTTATATTGATATATTATATGTATGCATGACGAATATATTTGAGTCTGTAGTATATATATATAACCTATGTATATTTATTTACATAATCAGTGGAACACTACTTGAAGTAAACCTTATAAAAACTGCCGATATGCATTTTGTGTGACACAATACAGTGCATATTAAAAGTTTCCAAAATGCCTTTTGATCGAAATATTTTAATTGTCTACATTCTCTGACTCTGAAAAGAAAACAAGTTAATTTTAGAAACCTGACCGAACGTATTTGCTGATTTTGTCTCAAGTCAATCAGTTTGACTGGGAACCTGATCCTTAAGCCAGGGGCTTTGCTGTGAAAGGTCATATTTACAGCTGTCCTAGGTGGACAATACATTACACCTAATTACAATCACGTTTGTATTATATATGTCCACATATGTGCGTTTGTTTGGGAGGCTTTGAAGGCTTTGCTTCTTTGCAAGATGAAACAGTGTTCTGGCTGATTAGTAATTGGTGCATGCACCTTGGATGGCTAAGTTGTAGCTGTGAAGATTGTGTTTTATGGGCAGGACATTAATATTTCAGAGGTTTTCTCAGTCGGGAAGATGAAGACTGAGGAACTGTGATCACCTGTTAAAGGTCAAGGTTCTGTCTGCCACATCTGATTTTAACTCACTATGACCATACTTTTATATTTTTGTCATATATAAGGAACAAGGGAAACAGAAGGGTATAGGATTTGAGTTGATACATACCCAGCTATCACTGTGTCTTAAGATGTCTTGACAGGCTTAGATAAGACCTCTTGAAACTGTTTGTTATACCAAGATGTCTCAAGACATCTTATGAATGAAGACATCTCTGCGTGTTGAGACATGAAAGCTAATGTCTTAAGACATGGAAGTAATCATTGTGTGTGTCTTGAAGACAAGGCATGACTTCAAGACATGACATTGTCTTGAGACACAGAGATGTTATGTCTTAACATGGTTCTGTTTAGAACAAATGGTGCTTCTCAAGGTGATATTATGGCTTTTTTTTCATATTAAATACCATGTTTGTTAACTGAAATAATACTTTTAAATTGTTATAATTTAAGGTAGTTCTAATAATTTGTACATTTCTTAAATTTTCAGAAAATTAGTTTATGTAATAGTATCATTCAATTTTAAACACAGAAGAAAAACATTATAACATGAATTGGGTTTTTAAAACGTTTTAATCAAGGGGAAAAAAAGTAATAATAATAAGAACAATTTAAATATCAGTAACATCAGTGTTGTGAGGAATTACACAATACTGAAAACTTGTGTAAGACCGAAGGCTGTTAAATTCAACAATTTCCGTTATATAATAAATATCTAAATACTAAATCTAAGGGCACTGTTCTTCATCTCAGTCAGGTCACAATTCATCTTGAGTTGAGGCGGACTCAAAAATCAGCGACTCGAAGCTGCGACGAAACTGCTCAAATTATTTAGTCAGATTTAGTCTGTGTATCCCCCTCCCTCCCCCTGCTGCAGGTTAGGATTCCTCCAGCACATTACAACTGTGTTCACCAGATGTTTAAGTTTATTAAGTCAGTGAGAACGATAACATTAATCTCCGATTGTGAGGGGACCGTGACACACGCACTTCCGGTTCATTCCCATGGTGACTAACTAGGTTGGAAAACTTTCTCAGATGGACGCTAGGGCATTCGTTAATCCCGTAATTTCGTTATTGAATGTTTAATTATGAGGTACTGTATTTAGAGACGTTATTAGAATCGTTATGGATTAAATCGTTTATTTACAACAATACATGCTGATTAAAGAGGTTAGAGGCTATGATAAACTTGTTTACTTACATGCTAAGCAGCCATGTTAAGAATGTGTAAGTATGCAGGATGGGAATGTTATATTTGTGTTGGTTTGTTTTAGTTTTTCCACCTCACATGGACTGTTATGTCAGTGAGGAAAGAGTGACAGTAAAGCTTCAAGTTACCACGCTATGTTTACTGACAAGGTTTACCTTCACGGTTAGTCTGAGTTGTTTAAAGACACTCTTACGAGAGCCTATATATAGTACAGTATATTAAATTAAATGTCATAACTGCCGACATGTGTAATTAGATTAAAGATCCAGTGATTGAATGAATTCCTTACGTAAAAAATAAAATGGATACACATTTTTTCATTGTAATAAATGAACCGTATGAGAAAAGTAAGTTTATTATATAGAACCGTTCAGAAAGTCTTCAGATCCTTTTCACTTTTTCACATTCTGGTTATGTTGTGGCCTTGTGATCACAAAAAAAAAAAAAAAAAATCAAGATTTTTCCCCCATTCGTACCCAAAAACCCATAATGAAAAAAAAGTGACAAAACAGAATATTAGAAAAAATTTTGCAAATTAGAAATTTCAAACTAAAATATTGCAAATTTTGGGATGATCCATAGGTTGGGGACACCTGATTTTGGGATGTGTTTTGCTATCTTCTCGGGCACGATGCTCTGCAGGCTGTGTCAGTTTGGACAGCATGGGTTCAGTAGGGGCCACTCTGGACTCTATTCGACTTTTAGATTTTATCAATCATACCAGGGCCAGCCAATTAATGTCGATTGCCATACTTCACATTTATCGAACTTTGACGCATGGTGAATTAGTTTCGCTCTTAGAGTATCTCTACGCCGCCCAAGGAGATTGGGTCCCTTTTTGAGTCTTGGTCCTCCCAAGGTTTCTTCCTAGAACTAGGGAGTTTTTCCTTTCCACTGTCGCCCTAGGCTTGCTCAATTTGGGATTGGACGTAGTTATTAGGAGATAATCTAAACTTGTAAAGTTGCTTTGAGACAATGCTCCATTGTAAAAAGCGCTATATAAATAGATCTGACTTGACTTGACTCCTGTGTTGTCTCAGTACTTGGGGTCATTGTCTTGTTTTAAGGTCTGATGTCCCGATTTGCTCCATTCAGCTTTCCCTCAACCCTGACCAGTCTCTCTGTCCCACATCTCACATCTGACAGCCCTTTAGGTGTTTTTTTTTTCAAACTCCAGACAGGCTTTCATGTGTCTTTTGCTGAGGAGAGGCTTCTGTCTGGCCACTCTGTCATAAAGCCCAGTCTGGTGGAGTGCTGCAGTGATGGTTGACCTTCTGGAAGTTTCTCCCATCTGCACACAGGATCTTTGGAGCTCAGCCAGAGTAACCATTGGGTTCTTGGTCACATCTCTTACCAACACTCTTCTCCAGAGCTAAATTTCACACAACAAGTGTCACAACAAATGGTCCGTACTATGCTAACTTTTTTTTTTTTTTTTTCATTTTTAATAAATTTGCACAAATTTCTAAAATTCTGTTTTCACTTTCTCAGTGTGGGGTATTGAGTGCAGAATAATGGGGAACTTGTTTCTTTTTTTTCACAAGGCCAGAACATAGTGTGGAAAGAGAAACAAATGTGGAAAAAGTTAAAAGGTCTGAAGATTTTCTGAATGCACTGTATGGTCATGAATTGAATTTGAAAACTAGTTTGCTGTTTATAAGATGTGAACGTGTGATTAATTGTTGTTTAATATTGGTAAAATATATCGTTTAATTCGTATTTAATTGTGTGATTTCTGAAAAATGCATAGAGAAAATAATTTTATTTGGTAACATTTATCAAATGAAAATGGCAACATTTACTTAATTATTGTCAGTAATATAACTTGACAAACTAAGTAACTGAAAATGTCAAATCTCCTTATTTACTTCATAAAACATGGCAAGTTACTTATTATTTATGATTTAGTTACTTAATTTATAAATAATTTAAATATAACTTGTAAGTTAAATATAATGAAGTATCATTTGCCTAATATTGAGTGTGAGAGTCCTACAGTGTTTCCTGTAGGATTTATTTCAGCACCGTTGGGGTCATGAAGCTCCTCTTTGCATTGGGCTTTACATTAAATTGTGAATATTCTTTTCAACTATCTCACTTAACAAAAATCTACCTTTATCTCTTCTCTCCTCTCCCTGTCTTCTCCTTCTCCCTTGGGTGTAAATACCCTGCACTTTCTGTATCCTTTACAAGCCCTCTGCAGAGTTTTGCGATTTCATGACATTTCATAAAGTTCTAAAGCAGTGCGGCAATAATTTTGATATTGTAGCTGATATATGTACCAGATACACTGATATTGTTATAAATGTTAAATTACATAAAAATTAAAGTTTAAATACTTGCAAGAAAGTTGCACTTGATATTATAGCAGTAAAATTTTAAGTACTACTGAAAATAGTTTTTCTTTTCAAGTAAATCATTCAAGTTATATTTTCAGTGTATTTATAAGCACATATAAAGTTTCAAGCTATAAAGACTGCACAGCAGCTATAAAACAGTGTAAATCAACTGCATACAAAATGTCATTAAGGTATATGAAAAAATGAATAGATGACAAAAAAACCAATTTTAAGGTTCTTTGAAAAATTTTAAATACACAAAGTTTACCATAAATTGAAGGTGAAAAAGAAAATGGTCATTCGATAGAGGCAATTATTTATCTGCAATTTTTTATCATGTAATATGTTATTAACAATAGGATACTATTAAGGAATATCTGTAAAATAAAGTATAAGTATTATTTGTATAAAAATACAATAGGTATGCATCTACATTTTGAGGCATCTGGGCCGTTATTATAGTCCAAGACGTCTTTAAGATCGTTTTTTTGTCTATAGGACATGTCTCAAAGATGTCTTCAATTCTTAAGACATACCTCAGAAATGGTTCATGGGCCTGGGTATGATACATATCGTTGCTTGTAGAAATTAAAGTGCCAATAGATGTTGTTTGAGTCTGTGCTTGTGCCTTGCTGGTTTATGCTGGGTTTTGTTCTTGCTTGGTGCCTTTAGTAAAGTGAAATGATCTCAGATGATTATTCGACCGGATTTAACAAAAGATGTCTTTGGCACCAAGTACCTCCACTTTAGTGAGGAACGCCTATTTTTATGCTGGCTTATTTTTATCAAGCCATTGATTAGCTACTGATTTAATAATTGTAGATTCAGTGGAGGGTTTGTGGACTGGCGTGGGATTTAATTCAAAGTGGCTCTTTCATGCATTGTTTTAAGTCCTTGCTTTGCATTTGAAATTTACTCCTAGTCACTGCAGTTTGTGCTCCCTAGCCTGCAGGCGGAAAAGACAAAATGCCTATTAGTAATTACCACAAAATCAAGAGCATACATACATAATTGATAATGTTATAGATGTTGCAATACGGAAAGCATAACAAAGTATTACTAAAATGTTTTTGCCACATCAGGACGCCGAAAGAGATAGAGATTGATGCCAGACAAAGCATGTAAGCGTCTGAGGGCGTCTGGTATTTTTCTCCTCTTGTAATTACTTTTTTTGCTCTCTGTTTTTTATCTCTTTTCCTCCCTTTCTTTTTCTCACTTGATTAGGTGTCACCGTAATAGAGTCATCGGCTGCTGCCTGGTGAATAATCATGCTTGCGGACTGGAGGACGCAAAACAGCACTGGAATTAAAACGTGTGAAGAACACAGAGTACATAAGAAGAGGCAAAAGAAGTACAGCCCCTAGGGAGAGACCTCTTGTGTCAGTGTCATGGATCACACAAGCCCAGGCAGCCTCCATGGATGAGAGGACAATAGTGCAACATGGAGGTGCTTATTGGCATCAATTCCCATGACTGCCCTGTCTCAATTAGCAATCACCACAGGATGCTGTTTAGTAATCCTCATCTTTCTCCATAGTAAAACGTGACTGTTGGGAATGGGAATTACGTCCTAAATGAGTGGTCCTCCCAACACTGTGAGCACAATCAATGCATTATGTAGCATTCGTGGATCATTTGACCTATGATTCAAGGTATGCAGTACAAAGACTCTGTCATTATGGAAGAGCAGACAACCACTCTAATTCAGATTTATCAAAATAGCACTGAGCACTTAAACACTTCATTTGACTATAACACAACAGATCTGAAGGAGAACTCAGATACTTATGAGTTTTATATAATTGGTCTTTTCCTCTCTTGTCTGTACACAATCTTACTCTTCCCCATTGGTTTTATCGGTAACATCCTCATACTGGTAGTTAATTTCAACCACAGAGAGAAGATGACGATCCCTGACCTTTACTTCATCAACCTGGCAGTGGCTGATCTAATTTTAGTGGCTGATTCACTCATTGAGGTGTTTAACCTAAATGAGAAGTACTACGACTATGCCGTTCTCTGCACCTTCATGTCCCTTTTCCTCCAGGTCAACATGTACAGCAGCATCTTCTTTCTGACGTGGATGAGTTTTGACCGGTACGTGGCCCTTGCCAACTCCATGAAAAGCAGACCACTGCGCACCATGCAACACGCCAAGCTCAGCTGCAGCCTCATCTGGATGGCCTCGATCCTTGCCACCCTGCTGCCCTTCACCATTGTTCAGTCACAGCACACGGGTGAGGTGCACTTTTGCTTCGCCAATGTCTTTGAGATCCAGTGGCTAGAGGTGACCATTGGATTTCTGGTGCCTTTCTCTATCATTGGCTTGTGCTACTCCCTGATTGTGCGCATTCTCATGCGGGCACAAAAACACAGAGGCCTGTGGCCACGCCGGCAGAAGGCTCTGCGTATGATTGTTGTGGTAGTGCTGGTGTTCTTCATCTGTTGGCTACCTGAGAATGTCTTCATTAGCATCCAGTTGATCCAAGGAACAGCGGATCCATCAAAGCGCAGCGCAACCACCCTGTGGCATGACTATCCACTGACCGGGCATATTGTCAACCTGGCAGCATTCTCCAACAGCTGCTTAAACCCCATCATCTACAGCTTTTTGGGAGAAACTTTCCGAGACAAGCTGCGTCTCTATGTGAAGCAGAAGGCCAACTGGTCGGTAGTTTATCGCTTCTGCCACCACACTTTGGAGCTCAGCATCCCCGTCAGGAGTGAGTCTGAAGTTTAGGACTAAGCAGAGTCCAGGAGCTACTGGAAATGATTCTTAAGACTCTTGTGTCCTGTGGTCCTACTTTGCTGAGAAACATGGCAACGGTTTTTCTGTTGAAAACCTTGCACTTCTTTAGATACAAAGTTGCTCCGAAACCTCAGAAGTAACAGCAGTAGGGTAGAATGTGGGTGTAACCACCAAGTGACTTGGGGCTATACAGTTTAGCTTACAAAAGCAAACAAAGAAACACCATGCTTTGATGTCCTGCAGAGTGTAATCCATACTCAGTGGAGTGAAAACAGTTATTCAAGGTATCTCTTTGCAAAGATGTTGATGTAAAAGTCTGAATAACATGGAAATAATGACTGATCTGTTTTTCTAAAAACAACTTAAACTTTATAGATATTAAAGACATAATATATCATGGTACAACTTTTATACTCTAGAATGATTGTGCTCAGTGAGCCCATGGTAAGGGAACAAATAAAAACAGACATCAAAGGACTCGTGGCCCATTTCTACTCAGACTGACTGTGGAATATAGACTTCTTTTCAGGTGGGTGTTTCATTGTAAAACCTGCCTGTCCGATTTCCACCACTGAATTATTTTGACATTTGGTGAAGTTCTTACACCACAAAAACTACAACTACCAACCACCTTTGTTTTGTTGAGTAAGACAGGAACTAGCCAATATTTTGTAGCAGTACTCTCTTGCACATCCGTAGGTTTATAAATGTCCAAGTTCATTTAAAGTTCACGAGCCACCCAGGTTCTACATCAGGAACATCTCCAAGTCAATTTGTTTTTTAACCACTTTAGTAGGGTTACAGAGTGCTTAGACAATGGTGTTATCGATTCTAACCCCATGTGTAAGCTGCTGTTTACCAGGAGTAGAAACAGGGGGCAGGTGGCTTGCGGAAAGCAAAAAGCAGTGTAAACACATTACTCGAGTCTTCAACAAGCCATCTAACAGTGCTTCATCAGCGATGGTTCTCCAGTACAATACTCTCATTTACATTTCTTGCTCTTCATATTTTGGTGTCATTCCGTTGTACCATTTCCAACACCCAAATGGAATTTTCACAGACTCTTGCTGTTTTAGTGGAGTTATTATGATTTACAGGGCAACTGCATTTGTATACTGTTATTTGTAGTCATAGAGTATCACAGACATGGTGTCAGTTTGTATTACTGGAGTGGTTGCTGATCATGGGCCTTTAGGTCTAGCTCCTAGCAAAGTGTAGTTCTACAGTATCTATCATGCCTGATTCAGATGCACAGATGGTGGCTGGCACTAAACCCTTGACAGGTAGTAAATCCACAGGAGCAAGGTTACACTTCTGTTTAATATACATTCAGTCATTCATATTTAATAACTGCATTATGATGGTGAGGGTCCCAGTAGATACAGGGCTAGGATACATCCAGCAAATTGGTGGCTCGGTGGTTAAGGCTCTGGACTACTAATCAAAATGAGACTGTCATAAACAGAAAGCTGAAATGACAAATCCACCTACCAGCATGTTTTCCACCAGAGTAACTGGAGAAAACCCACTGATCACAAAAATCAACTGATTATTATCAGTTATTGTCAATAGTGATGTCTCTCTGCTGTTCTTTTAACATGTCAGATTCTCTTCATCATAGATGAAATGAGTAGCACACTATCACAGTACTAAGAGTTCCTGGATTTCAGACTATGTGATATCTAAATTGTGGCGCCACAACCCCATGTTCTCTTCGCATAGCAGAAAATGTACTTGATGCCATAAATAGTAGTAATGTACAGTGCCTATACTCATCATACCAATTTCAAATAGTCACTTTATCTTACAGCCTGAAATCAAAACCCATTAAATATTTTCCAGTTTCATTTACACATTTTGCCTACACAACATTCAAATAATGAAAAAAGGCAACAGTTGTGAGAATGAATAAAAATGAAAAACTGGAATAAGATGGTTGGAAAAGTGACCAGGCCTTTGATTTAATACGTTGTAAAGACACATTTGGCTTTAATTACAGCCATGAGTCTGAATACATCTCTATCAGCTTTGCACATCTAGATGAGGGGAATATTTGCTCATTCTTCTTTGCAGAGTTGTTCGGTTATGTTTTGAAGCGAGTGCCAATGGTCTGCTCTTTTTCAAGGCCTTCCACAGATTGGATTTGGGAAAGGGCTCTGACTTGGCTATGCAAGGGCACTTATTTGTCTATCCTTAAGCAACTGCTTTGTTATTTTCCACCTTTCCATCTTGAGATGTCTAGCAGAGGGCCTTAGTCTTATAAAAAATATCCATTTTCCCCTTCAATACTGACCAACTGCCTGCTCTTAGCTGAAGAAAAACACCCCAGCACGTAATGTTTTCACCACCATACTTTACAATAGGTATGGAATATTTTGGTGATGTGATAAGTTTAGTTTTCACCAAACATAGTAATGGATTTCCATCCAAACGTTCTCAGTCTCAGCTGACCATGTAAACTTTCACCACATGGTATCAGAAGCACATGGAACTTTTTCAGAAGAGGAATCTTTCTTGCCATCGTGCAAGAATTGTTTTTCTTTTATCATGGTTGTTATCCTTTGTTGTATCTGAGCAGACTGATAATTACACTAAAGGGGTTGATCACTTATCCAAACCAGGTATTATACTAAATAGATTTCAATACTTGATAAGTCATTTTAATGTTATTTTCTAAATGTAAAATTAAAGCTTAATTTTAATTTACTCCAATTTCCAGAGTGTAATGTAACAAAAATGAAGGATATGACAGGGTGATTTTGTATAGACACTGTACATAATGTTCCTTCCCCATGAAACCCACAATGTTGAAACAAATATGAAATCAACTGGTCACAATAGCCCAGAGGGGTTGGTTTGGTCTAATTCATTTTTAATAATGATTCTCATCAAGCTCATGGCAGTCCATGGTCCCCAAATAACGAAAGGGCTGTTTCTGGTGTCCTGTGTTATTACTGATGTCCATGATAATTACAGTAATTATAGTTTAATATAGTCATAGTCATTTATATTTATTTGTATTTCATTTTCATATATAGACTGTTTTAACTTTGAGATTCCAAGAGGTCACTGAGTCCACAGATGTAGACAAATAAGAAAACAGAAAAGAAAATAACACTCTGTTTGTGTACTGTCTTGATAACTGTACAAATTAATTTAAGTGACATGAATCTATTTTTGTGTGTGAACAAACATGACTGGAGACAGAGTCAAAATTGTGCTGCGTGCACAATATGACCTCTTCTAATTGGTGATCTGTCATTTCAGCCACACTCAATGCTAAAGGGATCATAATATGAACCCAGGCATGAAATCTTCATAAACAACCCGTAACAGTAGGATGGGTTGTACTGAATACCTCAGTCACTGTCAGTATGACACCTTCATAGGTTTCCACCACTGGTGCGCAACATTGGAGATCGACCTCACAGCCATATTCCAAAATCTATTGAAAAGCCTTCTCAAATGAAGAACTATGCTGTAGAAGCAAAGGAAGGCAAACTAATCATTATTTTTTAATTCGATTTTTGGGTCTGCACAAACATTTGGCTAGATACTGTAACAACCATAACCACTAGACAAATAAAAGTGGACCTAGCTTCCAGGCTGGCCAGTAACATGGAAGAGTTCTGACAAAATTAGTGACTGGCAGGTCTATATTGTTTGCAAGTTATACAGAACTACATCTGCCCATCTTTAATTGTCTAACACTTTACCAGTTCCTTGTTTCTCACTTGAAGAAGGACAGGAACCTTCAATGTGAATTCTTACTAGGGTTGCAGTCCTGTCTGCTGGAGTGTTTGGCAGCAGGGATGTGGTGTGCTGCCCTGTTTTTGGACAGACCTGTGGAACAAGCTGGTTTATCTTGATCTAGGAAAATAAGACAAAACATAAACACAGCCAATCGTCCGTTGTTTTTCCAGCTGCAATAATGGAAATGGCCTGGGAAATAAGAGCATCATATTCGGATTTACATAAAAGGAATAATACAAATCATTCCACTGACTGCATTATGTCATATCAACACTTTGAAAGTGTGCCATTATGGTGTTTGTGTATCTTGAGATTCACAGGCTCAGAGGACAGTTGCATGTCGCAGAGCTCAATAGCAATCAGTATTGGCCGTCTGGGGATGTGACATCGGGGCTGTGATAGGAAGACATATGTGATAATTCAATCAAATGCTGCCCAGCTCATTAGCAAAAACAAGTGGCGCCAAGGCAGAGCCCATGCCTCCCCCCATTCCATCCCAAGAGGAACGCTAAGTGGGACATGTCTACGTGCATGCATGAATAAGCAGACAGGATAACTCAAGAGACACAAAAACACACAAGTGAGGGACAGAAGTCCAACTTGGACTGTGAGAAGTGTGTGACAGGAGACCGCAGATGCAGCTGACATTTGAGAAAGGTTCAGAGGTTAAGGATTTTGACGTCATGACTCTTGGCACATACATTTCTCTTCGCTTGTCGTATGCACAGCTTTGCTTCTGATGTGGTTAAATAAAAAGCACCACCACCAACAACAAACAAAAACCTAAAGCCGTTTTCTCATGCACAATCTGCTACGATGTCAAATATATTTAGATATGTTAATTCTAATTATATTGTCATATCACAAGCTGCCACCAAACAGGTTTCTGGTTATTTGTGCAGCAGCAGCTCTTGTAATGGAGGTACATTACTTATGCCCAAGAGCCACAGGCTACATTAATGCATCAACAGTGGACATGGCTGCTTGACAGCAATAAGAAAGCACTGCCATGCCTAAGCCAATTAATGGAGTGAGTGAATTAATGCAAAACCCTTGAGCTTGAGGGAATTCAAGTTTGAATAATTGACATGACCCTGCAATTACATTTCCATATTAAACTCTTTACTGGAAAAAGAAAGGACTTGAATTACACTTCAGACAGCAGCAAGGGCAACATGGGAAAACAGGCTTCATATTGGGTGACTTCACATTAAAGAGGGAAGCAGCAACAACACTCAAGTGGCAAACCAGTCTAAATACACTAGCCCATCAACACAGCGACCTGGGTTCGAGTCCAGGGGTCCCTTCCACCCAGGTTACCTCACATGCACAAATGATTGATGGTCTCAGACAGGATCATCGCATATTGCTGCAGCAGCAACCACTACCCAGCCCTGCAACTCTGGACCCTCAATGTTGACTTTGAAAAGCAATATATTGGTTTAGTAATCACGTAATAATTGACATGCACTCAATAAACCAAAATAAATATATTCACCTTGCCTGTTTAAGGTGGTATTAACTTTAGGCTCTTTCAAATGACGTTGTACGAGGATAATTGGGTTATATAGACCTGCGAGGTTACCAACAGTGGCAAATAAAAATCCCAGTCTACGGGAAACTCCCGTCTGACAGACTTAATTATGTATTTCAATCACAGGTTACGAATTTTATGTCCGGCGGATATATACACAACAAAAAAAATCACAAAAACACCCAAGACAACGGCACAGTGAGGATTAAACAGTAATCGCAAAACCGTCCTGCCCTCTAGTGGATGAATACGGGGTAGTCAAGTTTCCAGAACATGCGCAACTTCCTATTCCTACACAGCCTTTATTCAGAGTCACCTTTTAACTACAGGTTGCACAAGATTTAGCATAGTCATAACATTTCTGTCTAGACCTGGCTCTTCAGTATGCAAGTCTGCACTGGACATGTGAATGAAACTTTAGTGGCATCAACAATTAAGCTCTACACTTGCTGGATATGCAATACTATAGTTAGCACTTAATTCTACCCTAGATAATCACATCTCACATGACTTGCTTACACAAACAAACAAAAAAATTACAAAAAAAAAAACAAAAACAAAAGCAGTCAGACTTGAGGTAGTGAAATTTTATTAACAACCCAATAATTAATGTAAAAAGAAATATTTCAGCATGCAAACTAATGCTACTCTACAATGAGCACTGCTAAATGTAAATACATATTCACCAGAACCTGAGTCTGTAGGGAATGTTTTATAAAATTATGCAATCAGTTAAAAGTCGCTGCTTTAGAGTGTGTGGTTAAAAATTTAAATTAACAGGACAAGGCAAGTTATGCTCGTTCTCCTCGGATTCGTCTCGCCAGCTGGATGTCCTTGGGCATGATGGTGACCCTCTTGGCATGAATGGCACACAGGTTAGTGTCCTCAAACAGGCCGACCAGGTAAGCCTCACTCGCTTCCTGTAGGGATGAATGAACAAAGTAAGCAGATTAAAATACCGTTCATGATAGGGGTGCACTGAGCAAGATTTTATTTGCAACACCAAGTTCACATTCGATTTGCTCACAACTTATTTCAGAAGTGTAAACAACGCACATTTTCTTGAATAGGTTTTTAAACAAAAACTCCAGTAACCAGCAATTAAAAGAAGTTACCCAGAAACAGGTTAAATTGTAAATAACGTTCCACTGGAGTGTCACCATATGAAAGTAACCTAGTGAAAGTAAGCTTAATTTCTGGAGAATAACATTTCAAAGTGTGGACTCGTATAAAATGTGGGTAAAAAGAAAACTTTAGTCCCTGCAATTAACAGAATTAAAGAGTAAAATGCATATGGCCACATGAGGCAAGACTGAAGAGTGCTTAAAAAAAAAATAAAAAAATAAAAAAATTGCATTAGATCACACCATGATGTGCAGTGTGACATTTTTGCATTGTGATGCATAGTCACACCCCTAGTCCAGGAGCTAACACATTCAGTCACTTTAGGGGGGCATAAATCACAGCAAATAACTGAATGATGCACTTGGAAGGTACAGCAGTCTGAACCATAACTGCCAGGACCCCAGTAGTTCCTTTGGGAGTCATGTAAACAATTGGTTCCATCTGAGGGAGGAGAAGCCAGTTGGGGAAGCATCCACAGCCTGACAAACACCTCTTCCCAGCCCTGTGATGGACACGCATCCCACTGAGGGAATGCTTACACCTGCACTCACAGTTCTCCAGGGGTAGGGATAGCCACTGGAGAGCCTGAAGAGGTGGTGTGGTTAAAACGTGGTTATGGGAGGTTATTTATTTAATACAAATTCATTTGTGAACCACTTCCAACCCATCAAGTGATGGCCTTAAACATAATCACTTGAATACACAACCAGAGCTACACCAAGCTTATCATTCACCTAGATGGGTGCAGGCTAAATACTGAATACAAACCAGTCAATTTATTTAAACACCCCTCTATCCAACACTGCACGTGATTAGATGTGATTATGTGCTGTCTTAAGAAGCAGTGTAAGGTCTTGAAACAGGCCAGTGTTAGTTACAATACCTGAAGAGCACCAATGGCTGCGCTCTGGAACCTCAGGTCGGTTTTGAAATCTTGTGCGATTTCTCGAACAAGACGCTGAAATGGCAACTTTCGAATGAGCAACTCCGTTGACTTCTGGTAACGGCGAATCTCTCTCAGAGCAACAGTTCCAGGCCTTGGAAGAGGGATAAAAAAAAGCATTAGGAAATGTGTAGGGTGTTTAAATGAAGATTCAAAACCACATGGGTTCAAAACATGGCAGTCAAGATTAGCAGATCAGTTTAATAACCACACTTGAAACAGACGACCCACAGACATTTTATTTATTAAAATCATACCAACACCAATAGACAGCCCAGGAGCAAGATTACAACTGAACTCAATGGCACAATTTAGATCACAACAAATTAACCTAAAACATTTGGACAGTGCAAGGGAAAGATCAACCATAGAAGACTCCCACACACAGGGAGATGATGCAAACTCCACTCAAGCAGGGCCCCATATCAAAATTGGACAGAGTGAGAGCTGTGGCACCAAGTAAAATGAACAAACCAAGCACACAGAATCAAGAACACTGTGAAACAAGGACCCGAGAAAACAAGAAACGCATCTTTGCAATGCCAGGTTACGAACACGCTTCACAGTTCCCTGCTCACTTGTGCATCACACACCTAAAAAAGTAACCCAGGCCATACCTAATGCGAACACCATACTCCAAGCATGCACCAACATAAGCACACAAAGTTGGGTTCAGTTGATATAGATGTGTTCTAAGAATTGGTCACATGGGACCTTTTGCCAAGAACTCTTGTAACAGCTGTCAAAATGCTACCATGACAAGTGACAGAATATGAATTACTGGGCAAGTTGGAAGTCACTGTCTACAAATATAACAAGTGGTGTTCGAAAGAGAACATGTACGTGTAATACACAAAATCCCAGAAATTAATTTCTCGCAGGAAATACTACAATGCTTGCAAACTACAACAAAAACATGCACACATCTACTGGCAAATACGTTTGTCATACAACTCAGAATATACATCCACAGAACAGTGAACTCACTCATTTACCACAGTACATAACCAAACACTGTGGTAGCCTAGCAGTTAAGGTACTGGACTATGCACCAAAAGGTCCAGGGTTCAAACCCCACCTCTGCCAAGCTGCCACTGTTGGGTCCTTGAGCAAGGCCCTTAACCCACAACTGCTTGGATTGTAAAATTGTATCAATTGTAAGTCACGCTGGATGAGGGCTGTAAATGTAACACCACACCGCCTAATAAGCAGCCCGTGTCTCATGTGGTTCGGGCTGTATTATTAGCGCAAATGTGTGGAATAAGAATTCGTAATGGGAGCAATTAACAACTGTTACAAATGCTGCACAACACTGGACGGTCACCTGTATCTGTGAGGTTTCTTGACTCCGCCGGTAGAGGGCGCACTCTTCCTGGCCGCTTTTGTGGCCAGCTGCTTCCTGGGCGCTTTGCCTCCAGTAGATTTACGCGCAGTCTGTTTGGTACGAGCCATATTCACTCAAGCTGAAAATACAAAATGAAAACAAAACTTAATTATTAACACAAAACACCCATTAGGTATAGATATGAATGAAGTCTTGACTAATCTATTTGCTCAGGGTTTGCCCTGCAGGCTGAGGCCACACTGAACTAAGCACATCTCTCTAACATAACCATGGCTGCTGGATGGAAATTATGTCGCAGACAAAATGGCGGTACACCTTGTTACAGCTCGCTTTTGGTACCCCCAAAACAACCTCTGACTTCAGCAAATTGGCACCAAGTAAGGGGTTATCATTAATCTAAAGACTGAAAGTCGGTAAAACGAGTAAGTTACTTAACTTCACCTACGAACGGACCTACTGAATTAATTAAACCGGTTATAACCCTATTGAAAGGCATTGTAGAATTCCAGCAACCCAAACAAGTTCTACACGTAGACAGCAATCCTATTTTTTCAACTCAATGTAAATGAATGACAAACAAAAAAGACATCTTAAGAAAACGGGCTTGTGGCAGCTACTGGAACAGATTACTAGTACTGTATAAACTAACCCTTCTGTTAGTCATTGTCCAAAATGGCGGGCAAATAAAGCGGCAACACTGTATCTATCACAACCACAATAAATTATCACCTCAAACTAACATATTAATAAAAACTCGCACACGGACCTAAATAACGCATTTACAACAAAACGCCGTGTTTACAGAGAATGTTATAATCACAAACTCATCTCGCTAACCACATAATCAGTTCCAGCTATATAAAAAAATGGACCATTTCACCGCATTTTCCGATGAAAGACCAGGTTTATCCCATAAACATAAAACACACTTATCCAATATAATAATAACACAACACAGCTTACGACTAACCTGCTTCAATCACTCGTTTGTCCCACTGGCTCCGCAATCAAACGTCGAAAAGTGTTTGAAAATAATGATACCCCGTTTGAGGTATTTATATTCACGGACACGCAGCGTCACGTGACCTATAAAGCTCCTCCCATATGCGTTTTACGTCTCTATTTTGTGTGTGGGAATCCCTAAACCACCAAACGTCACCACAAATAGTTTTTTAGGTACTTATTGTTTTCATTGTGTCCCGTAAGTCCAGCATCATAGGAGAAAAAAGCTTTGGTTTACTGAACTTTCTGAAAATGCCAACCATTCTGTTTAATACAAACGTGTGGCTGCTCTTTATTTAAACCTATGTCTGCTAACGCACTTAAGGTAATCTCCCAGAGCAGACTAAAGTTAAGCAAACATTTACTACACAGCCTTGAACAGAGCAGCTAATAACTGAACGGCAAAATTAAGGATAAATGCTCAGGTGGTACAGCAGTGTCATACGCCAACTCTCCATCATGCACACAGAGGTTGTTGGGTTAATAGCTTTGCTCAAGGGCCCAACAGTGGCTGCTTGGTTGAGCTGGGATTTAACTCACAACCTTCCTGTTAGTATTTCCTTAACCACTGAGCCGCCACTGTCACTGAGCCACTACAACACAACAGGAGTTACTCTTCCCACATCACTAATCTTTATGGTCTGCTATAGCAAAGGCAGTAACTGTTTATAGAGCGTAGCAGAGAGAAAGTTCACTTCTTAACCAGCCAAATGTCTACTGTGGTATGAACTTTTGGACGGGTTTTAAGTACCTAAATGAAGAGAAGTTAACACACCCTCTACAGGTAACACAGTCTGATATACTACTGCAAATGTTAACAAATCATTAACTAAGATCTTACAAAAACAGTAGCTCTTAGCTCTTAGCCCAGGAAAAAATGTACTGGGAATTTTTATAGTAAAACTATGAATTGCTTGACAGTTTTGATGTGAACTTTCACAGTTTGACCATGAAGTTCACAGTTCTACTAGGAATTTTTGATGGTAATTTGGCCACTTCATGGTTCTACTGTGAAATTTCATAGTACAACTGAAAGCTTGGTGTCAGATTTATTTATATAGCGCTTTTTACAATGGAGCATTGTCTCAAAGCAACAACTATGGACTATGAACAGATCATTAATTATTTCACAGTTGTACTATGAATTTTGCTGGTAATTTGTCCACTTCATGGTTCTACTGTCAAATTTCACAGTACATTTTTCGTGAGAGATCTTATAAAAACAGTTACACATGCATTTTTCCCATATGTTTTAAAATTGAAATGCTACATTTTAGTTTCGATCCTTGCACACCAACTGTCGTAATTTGACAAACATAAAGTGTACAAACGTATTGTACAAACATATAGATTGGAATGTTGTAGGCAGACAGTTAGATTTAAAACAGTATGGTGGCCAATAATAAGCTGTTTTTTAAATCCAGATACTGATATTTTCTTAAATAGTAGATACTATACAATGTATTTTCTATTAGGCACTGCTATATTTTTACACACTATATTATATTTAGTCATTTGGCACATCTTAAAAAGAGTGATACTACATACAAGATTAGCATTAAATACTGATACAATTACTACTTGTGAAGGATTTAAATGACAATCAAAGTTCAAATAAGTGTAAAACAAGTGTAAAACACACTAGAGATATGGTATATGCTTAAGTAAGATATGTGCATCTGTCAACAAAACAAATACAGAAAATGCTTTGTGGTAGTTGTGTTTTATTATTATTATTATTTTAACATTCATATGCAACACATCAAGATCAATACTGCAGTGATTTGTTTTGTTATCAGCCAGCATGAAATGGGGAAAAAAAAATCCCAGCTATTGATACCTGAAATATTTCTGACTTTCTGAAGCCCTTTTGGTATTAAAAAAACTCAAAACAGTACAATAAACCCAAATAAATTATAATAATTGCAGTACGTACAGTGGGGCAAAAAGGTATTTAGTCAGCACAACTGATTGTGCAAGTTCTCCTACTTAGAAAGATGAGAGAGGTCTGTAATTTATCATAGGTACACTTCAACTATGAGAGACAAAATGAGAAAAGAATAAAGGAAATCACATTGTAGGATTTTTAAAGAATTTAATTGTAAATCATGGTGGAAATAAGTATTTGGTCACCCACAAAAAAGCAAGATTCCTGGCTCTCACAGACCTGTAACTTCTTCTTTAAGAAGCTCTTTGTTCTCCACTCGTTACCTGTATTAATGGCACCTGTTTGACCTGTGTATCTGTATAAAAGACACCTGTCCACAGCCTCAAAAACAGTCAGACTCCAAACTCAAACCATGGCCAAGACCAAAGTGTTGTCGAAGGACACCAGGAAGAAAATTGTAGACCTGCACCAGGCTGGGAAGAGTGAATCTACAATAGTCAAGCCGGTTGGTGTGAATAAATCAACTCTGGGAGCAATTGTCAGAAAATGAAAGACATACAAATCCATTGATAATCTCCATTGATCTGGGGCACCATGCAAAATCTCATCCCGTGGGGTCAAAATGATCATGAAAATGGTGAGCAAAAATCCCAGAACTACACAGAGGGACCTGATGAATGACCTGCAGACAGCTGGGACCAAAGTAACAAAGACTACCATCAGTAACACACTATGCCGAGAGGGACTCAGATCCTGCAGTGCCAGGTGTGTGTCCCCTGCTTAAGCCAGTACATGTCCAGGCCCATCTGAAGTTTGTCAGAGAGCATATGGATTATCCAGAAGGGGATTGGGAGAATATCATGTGGTCAGATGAAACCAATATAGAATTTTGGAGAAAAACTCAACTGGAAGAAGAAAAACGCTGAGTTGCATCCCAAGTACACCATACCTACTATGCTTTTGGGGCTGTTTTTCTGCGAAGGGGACAGGACGACTGATCTGTGTTAAGGGAAGAATAATGGGGCCATGTATCGTGAGATTTTAAGCCAAAACCTCCTTCCATCAGTGAGAGCATTGAAGATGGAACGTGGCTGAGTCTTCCGGCATGACAGTTATCCCAAACACACCCCTCAGGCAATGAAGGAGTTTTTCCTGGAGTGGCCTAGCCAGTCTCCAGACCTCAGCCCCATATTAAATTTGTGGAGGGAGTTGAAAGTCCATGTTGCCCAGCGACAGCCCAGAACATCACTGCTCTAGAGGAGATCTAATGGGCCAAAATACCAGCTACAGTGTGAGCAAACCTGGTGAAGGCTTACAGGAAACATTTAACCTCTGTCATTGCCAACAAATGTTATGTTAGAAAGTAATTAATTGAAATTTTTTATTAACCAAATACTTATTTTCCACCATAATTTACAATTAAATTCTTTAAAAATCATATAATGTGATTTCCTGGATTTTTTTTCTAATTTTGTCTCTCATAGTTGAAGTGTACCTATCATGGGTTAAGGGTCTTGCTCAGGGACACAACAGCAGTAGCTTTGCAGAGAAGGGATTTGATCCCTGTATCTTAAAACCAAGCATAAATAATGTTAGGTGGCATGGTGGCACAGTGGTTAGCACTGTTACCTCACAGAGATTCTTGGCTTGATTCCCAGCCTTTGTGGAGTTTGCATGTTCTCCTTGTGACTCTGTGGAGACTCCAATTTCCTCCCACCTTCCAAAGATATGTGTTAGATCAGTTGGTCTCTTTAAAGTGTCCCAGTGTGCATAATTGTGTGTGTGTGTTTATATGTGCCATGTGATAGATGGGCTCCCTGCCTAGGGTTGGTTCCTGTTTTGTGCCCTATACTGCCAACTAGGCCCCATCTCCCTACAACTTTCAGTTAGATTATAGAAATGGATCAATTAATGAATTATTTCAAAATAATAAAGTGCTTATGTAATATGTGAATGCAAGTTCAAGAATAAAAAGAACATGACTTGAGGAGCTACAAGTTATAGTCCATATTTGCACATTTTCCTATTGGGTTTGCCATTGTGTTTGATGTTTGGACTGTGGTGGTGATGCAGTTAAGTTCGTGAAGGCACTATTCAACTCAGTATAACTTGTGATCACTCAATAAGCCTATTTTTTTTTAAATAACTATATAGTAACTTTGGTTAAAAAGGGTTTGGACCTAAACCATGCAGAATCATGTACACATTTGATATAATTTGAATTATTTGCAGCATCTAACAACAACAATATTACAACAGTACCTGACAGTTGATAGTAATCTCCAAAAATTACATACCGAATGGCAGACTAAAGCACTTGAGTGATGTAGCAGTCTAGTATGCTACTCCACCACTGTAGTTACCTGGGTTTGAGTGAATCCCAGTGCATTCTGACCAGCTCTGGTGAAACATGGCGACACCATTGACTGTGACTGAGGGAGTAAGGCCTGGGAGGGGGATCATTCCCCTGCACTCCAACAGTGACCCCTAACTAGCCCTGCATTGGACTGGCTTCCCATCTAGAGCATGAATACTCCCGCTTCCAGTGATGTCTGGTATGGGCTCTGGACCCCTGAGAAACTAAGCAGGACAATGGATTGTTAAATGGTGAGGAAAAAAACTTGGGTCATTGTGACATTTAGGACTACATTTGAGGAGAAACGAGTAATGGTTACAAGAACATATCCATAAAGTTTTATGTAAAAGCGTTGAAACTCCTGAGAAAATGTTTGTATGTAATGTATGTAATGTTTTGCTTGTTTTTTTTTTGTTATTTAAATAAATTAACATCTGTATGGAACAATTCTGCATATGACATTTTGTTCAAGTTTAAGAAATACTAGTGCACCTGAGACTTTCACACTACACATTGTCATTTGTTTTCAATACGTTTTATGAATCACATATTAAAATGTATTTACATGTGCACACCCTGTATATGTTTAACTTCTAATCTTCTCGGTCGACTTTGCATGTTTGAAGTGGATGTAATGTTGCTGTTCATAACTGATTATTTACTATCGATCCTTTGACTGTACCTTCTGATTCGGATTGATTCATTCTGACAGAAACTTCTCACGTTTCAACAAGCAATTGGAATTACGCGTTCTGTTCTGGAAACGTGTCAAACACATTTTTAGGCTATTGTACTTCTTGCAGTGAGCTCGTGTGTCTTTGTGGTGTGCCCTATTCGCGTAAAGTACGCATGGAAAATAAATAATGTGAATATAATGGTTATAGGTTTGTGTGCAACTAGAGCGCGCGCTTTGCTTCGCGTTCTGTATTCGTGTCGCGCGCCAGTTGCTGATATCGGCCTCGCAGTGGCGCGTGAGAGCTCCAAGAGAGATGAGCGTTCTTTGCGCATGCGCCGTTATTGTTTTGACTGAAAATGCCGTCGGTTTCGAAAACGGCGGCGAGCGCTTCTCCTCAAACCGAGAAACCAACCCACTATACGTAAGTAAAGTGCGCGCATAACGGCTGAAAACGCATTTTGAAAGAGGATAATGCGTCTTTGGTGCTCGTTTGTCTGATTTATATGTGTAGTGCTTGGGATTTGCACGTTCCTTCGTGCGTTTAAATATGGTGCTTTTCCCTTTTGTAAATTCTTCCGATTGCACGTAGCTTCACGTCAGAAAAGATCCGTTCGGAATTGTGTCTAAGCGATACAAGTATTTTTGTATCATTCCTGTCGTGGTTAGATACATTTGTATTGTAGAAATGTAAAACGCGTGCAGCTTAAGGCGAAAGCGTGCGTGCGTGTGTATGTGTGTGAAAGCTTGTTGAAGACACGACTCGCAGTGAAGCAGGCAGACTCGCTAGATGTAGCTAACAGGCTGGAATGTAGCTCGCGCCTCGGCCTAAAGAGCGGCGTTACGCTACGTACATGGCGTACGGCATAGTGGTGGGAGCGGAGCTTGCGACTTATATCGTGCGTAAGTTTGTCTGTTTATGGCGGAGTGCTTAGCGAAAGCTTTGGTGTTTTATTCGCGAGCCCGTGTTAAATAAGCAAAAGTGGTTAGTCTATGTGGCGTTTGACTCAAATTCATGTTATATTTGTTTACATAAACGCCTTCTTAAACGGTTTTCAATGAGGTGTAATGTGAGTGCGTATAGTTTGCCGTCTGGCGGAGTGTGTAAAGTAATGCGAAGTCGGACTTCTTCGGGTTGAAGTTTGATTGAAGCTATCCAAGATTCACGCTTCTATAACGCATTGTTTCCGTACAGTGAGCTTTTCGTTTCGTGCATGTCTCCTCACAGATATTTAAAGGAGTTCAGGACCGAGCAATGCCCGCTGTTTTTGCAACACAAATGCACGCAGCATAGACCCTTTACCTGCTTTCACTGGCATTTTTTAAACCAGCGAAGACGGAGACCGATCAGGAGGAGAGATGGGACTTTTAATTACAGCCCCGATGTGTACTGCACCAAGTACGATGAAACAACAGGCATATGCCCTGACGGAGACGAGTAAGTAACGTGTGCATTTCATCACATCGAGCGTTTATTGATCACATGGTTTCTCATCTGTAATGCTCCGTTTGCGACGTGTCTATAATATAAGCGCTATAATGATGGGCACTGGTTTGCTTTTCTTAAACGTAATACTGTCCGGATCTACGCTGAATCGCAATGTAACGATCTGCGTGTTTCTAGTGACTTTGTACTGCTTTCTGCGGATTTCATGACACACAAGCCTCTTTGTGTCACTTCACTTAAGACGGAAGTAACTTTAAACGCAATACCCGCACTGACCCTAATCTGTGGTTTCACACGAAAACAAATAGACCTGGCCCTTCGAGATCGCATTTGTCCACGCATATCCGCCTCTTTCTCGACGCTGATACGTGTTGATGGCCGACCCAACATCCGCAGGTTTACACAAAATCACTGATTACTGCATGCGTTTAGTCTGGAAAGGAAGATTACTTGGTTGAATTTTGCATCGTCGTCGGAATGAGTTCAGATTATTTACAATGTGAGCCTCCCCCTCTCTTGCGAGCCTGAAAGACACGCCCTCCGTGTTCTGGCATGTGATTGGTTCCGTACTGCACGTAGTCTTTTCTCATTGGTCAGCACTGGACATGTTTACCACTCTGCATCGGAGTGCTGCTGAGCGCACGAGAGAGGAAGCCATTCAGGTTATTATGAGTAACAAGTGTACCGAAAAGACGCGTTGCTGTGCGTTAGTTAAAGCTCTCTCATGCTGCATTTGATTTTGGGTAGCTTTTAAATGAATGATTACATGATTATGAATGAGAGCTAGTGTGTCACTGGTAAATGTTAAGGTGTTAATTGCTGCAACCTTTTTAATCATTAGTGTAAGCACCTGTGAAAAGCTTCCTGGATTTTCAGTAACACACTGTGACCTGCCTGTGTGTCTTATTTACTTCGGTTACATATATTATAAAGCTTGAGGGATTTGTGGTCAGACACACTTCCACACACACCTGTCAATCTATCAAAACGTGTCATATAGTGTGTCAAAAGCACATACAGACAGTATACCATTTGCATTACATGCATTTACATTTACAGAATTTAGCAGACGCCCTTATCCAGAGCGACTTACAATTTTACAATCCAAGCAATTGTGGGTTAAGGGCCTTGCTCAAGGACCCAACAATGGCAGCTTGGCAAAGGGAGGATTTGAACCCTGGATCTTTTGGTCCATAGTCCAGTACCTTACCCACTAGGCTACCACAGTCCCACCAAATAATGTTGATATCAACAGCACGTTATGCTATATTAGACGGTAAGTGACCAGTCGGTTGTCAGAGTCCGGGTACATGTGCACTGTTTATCTGGCCAAGTGATGGCACCAGGATGCACTGAGGTAAGAAGACGAGTCAGTGGGGCGAGTGCGATGCTCTGGGTAATGTTGTACCAGCCTGTAGGCAGCGTCCTGTGCACACTGATGAAGGATTGGAGGAAAACTAATGCACAGGTGCAGCAACAGATGAGCTACTGTCTCTGACTTTCCGTCTACAAGGTTTGGCAATATGGTAGGTTTGTCTAATAGAGTGCACAGTGAGTGAACACAGGGTTTAACTGTGTTTATACCGGGCATTTTTTGAAAATTTGCGAGTTAGAAGTCCATGCGGTCACATTTTTGCTAGTGCATGACGTTCCTGAGTGCACCAACGCTTTAATGAGTATTAGTTGGGTCTGTCTCAACCTAGTGAGTGCCCTTGCTGCCGCCTTATGTAAGGAGAGTTACCAATTGCATCACTGATTTTGCACACCCTCTGCACACGAGCTAAACGCTTGCAAAGATTTACAGGTCTGGATTTTAATCTTTGGCATTTTATCACGATTTTAATCTTTCCTTAAGTTTCTTAATAGGAACATTGTAATACAAAATTTTGAAGAGAGGTGAGAAGAGGAACAAGTAAATGTACACAGAAGCTATTATGAGGACTAACATGAGGGAAAATGTAAGCCCTTCTGTATGAGATCTGTGGTTTTGAACATTTAGCTGGCCATTGGACATGAATTAATTGATTAAAACTTGCAAGAGTCAATGTGTTAGTGTGAAATTTATAAAAATTACATTTACATAATTACACACACATTTAACACCTGAGACGCAGAACAACAGGTGGAATTCAATCATTTTATTTGATTTTTAAATTGCCACATAATCCTGCAGTAAAATTTTATACATATGTAAGTACAAACTTTTAAAATAAAAATAAGTTTCAATTATTATAACTTAACATTTATAAAGTTTTATTAAACAATTGTGTTTGATCATTTTTTTCCAGTAAGAACAGCTCAGAAACCCTCAATTGACCTTTTTTATACATTAAAGCTAATTGTAACATGTGCAGTGAGAAATGCTGGATAATTTCCTCACTCTGCCTTGAAAACTTACATAAAGGTACATGCACTTACCTGCCCGTCCACACCATTCTGCTAAGCTACTTAAGGAATATACGCAATTTTATTTTTAAATGCAGACTTGTGTTGCAGAGCCTATGACAGTCATTATTATGGTGTATTTGTATGCATGAAAGGGTTAATTCAAGCATGTATGCAGTGTTTTAGAACGAGATTCAAAATGTATAGGCTATGTTACAGTGTGGCAAAAAAGTATTTAGTCAGCCACTGATTGTGCAAGTTGTCCTACTTAGAAAGATGAGAGAGGTCTGTAATTTTCATCATAGGTACACTTCAACTATGAGAGACAAAATGAGAAAAAAAATCCAGGAATGTAGACCTGCACCAGGCTGGGAAGAGTGAATCTACAATAGGCAAGTAGGTTGGTGTGAATAAATCAACTGTGCGAGCAATTGTAAGACATACAAGACCATTGATAATCTTCCTCGAGCTGAGGCACCACGCAAGATCTCATCCCGTGGGATCAAAATGATCATGAGAACGGTGAGCAAAAATCCCAGAACTACATGGAGGGACCTGATGAATGACCCTGCAGAGAGCTGGGACCAAAGTAACAAAAGGCTACCATCAGTAACACACTACGCCGAGAGGGACTCAGATCCTGCAGTGCCAGGTGTGTCCCCTGCTTAAAGTCAGTACATGTCAGGCCTGTCTGAAAGTTTGCCAGAGAGCATATGGATGATCCATAGAGGATGGGGAGAATAATCATCGGTGGTCAGATGAAACCAAAATAGAAAACTTTTGGTAAAAAACTAACTCGCCGCGTATGGAGGAAGAAGAATGCTGAGTTGCACCATACCTACTGTAAAGCATGGGGGTGGAAACCTCATGCTTTGGGGCTGTTTTTTTGCAAAGGGGACATGATGACTGATCCATGTTAAGGGAGAAATGAACGGGGCCATGTATCATGAGATTTTAAGCCAAAATCTCCTTCCATCAGTGAGAGCTTTGAAGATGGAACGTGGCTTGGTCTTCCAGCATGACAGTGATTCCAAACACACCGCTTGGACAACGAAGAAATGGCTCCGTAAGAAGCATTTCAAGGTCCCGCAGTGGCCTAGCCAGTCTCCAGACCTCAACCCCATAAAAAATTTGTGAAGGGAGTCCATGTTGCCCCAAAACATCACTTCTCTAGAGGAGATCTGCATGGAGGAATGGGCCAAAATACCAGCTACAGTGTGTGCCAACCTGGTGAAGACTTACAGGAAACGTTTGACCTCTGTCATTGCCAACAAAGGTTATGTTACAAAGTATTGAGTTGCACTTTTGTTATTGACCAAATACTTATTTTCCACCATAATGTACAATGAAATTATTTAAAAATCCTACAATGTGATTTCCTGGATTTTTTTCTCATTTTGTCTCTCATAGTTGAAGTGTACCTATGATGATAATTACAAACCTCTCTCTTCTTTCTAAGTAGGAGAACTTGCACAATCAGTGGCTGACTAAATACTTTTTTGCCCCACTGTATGTTGTGATAAAGCTTAAAAAATGTTACTGTTGCCATTTAAAGGCCATATCGCCCAGCTTTTTCTTCCACCACCAGGCACAGCATCATAAATTGTGTTCTACTGTTGTGTTCAGTTTGTCTATATAAATATTTGTTATAGTAAATAATTATTGTAAATATTTTGCTCGTATTTGACATGATGTAAGCTTCAGCAGAAGGCATTTGTTTAGAAATGGCATTTAAAGAAGAGTGAGTAGTGGGCCCTTTTTGGCACTACCTATAAATACCCTACCCTTACATAGACAAATAATAAAATTAAGATTAACAGCAGTAAAAATGCATCACTGGAACAAAATGTTTATGGAACGGGCAGTTCTTTTTAATGTAATGTGATTCTTTAGCTCAGCTATCCCATTCACAAAAGAAACAGCAGTACTTCTACACTCACGGGTCTCTATTAGGTATACCTGTTCAAGAGCTCATTAACACACACATCTAATCAGCCATCATCCCGTCATATCAGTTACATGGCAGCAACTAGGTGCATTTAGGGATAAAGATATGGTCAAGACGACCTGCTGAAGTTTAAACTGAGTAGCAGAATGGGGGAAGAAAAGTGATTTAAGTGACTTAAGGCATGTAATAAGGCATGTTTTTTTGTTGGTGCTAGAGGGGCGGGTCCTGAGTATTTCAGAAAACTGCTCAGTGATAACTAGGGTTTACAGAGAATGGTCAGAAAAAGAGAAAATTTCCAGTGAGTGGCAGTTCTCCTTGTATCAGAAGTTCAGGCTACTGGTGTAGGGTGTGGGGGATATTTTCTTGGCACACTTTGGGCCCCTTGATACCAATTGTTTAAATTGGCACAGCCTACCTAAGTGTTGTTGCTGACCATGTCCATCCCTTTATGACCACAGTGTACACATCTTTGAAGCATCATGTCACAAAGCTGGAATAATCTCAAACTGGTTTCTTGAACATGACAACTAGTTCACTGTATTCAAATGGCCTCCACAGTCACAGTATCTCAGTCCAATAGAACATCTTTAGTATGTGGTGGAACGGGTGATTCGCATGATGGATGGAGATGTATATCTGACAAATGTACAGCAACTGCATGATGCTGTCATGTCAATGTGGACATCATATGAACAGTGTCATTTTCCATCTCTTCTTCATGTGTTGGCAACTTCACCTCCTTCATCTAGTGTACCATGTCTTTGGGTGCTCCGGTACTATGTAATCATGTGGCACTGGTCTGATGGCTGAAGGCAGGTTGTGGTATTGAATAAATTCCTTATTTTAGCAGAGAAGCTAGATACATTGGTCAGACAAAACGGAACAGGCCGTCACATGATCCTTCTGTTCTCTCCATATTACTGGAACTGCAAATGGGATTGATTTCCAAGTATCCCTTGGAAATCAAGCTGTCAGGGTGATTGCGCATGTTGCACGACAAATGTGATGAGTCCAGGGTACTGGTAAATGCAGTCTTCGTAAGTGTTCATGTTGCATCTTTGAGCCTTAAGTGTATACTAGACACAGACGTAACAGAATGTGTCGCAGCTGTTGCAGCATTGGCAAGACAGTTCTGCTCTATTAAATCTGCTATATTAAGTATAACATCTCCATTTAGATGACAACAGTTACTATGGCAACAGCTATGCAATAGCAGGATGGTTTCTTCTGGACTAACCAAAACAGCTTGCTTGGTGGGCAGTAAACTACTAGTCATGAAATATGATTGGGAAAACAAGATGGGAAAATTACACAAATGGGTTATATCTACAACATTTTATGTGATGGGCAGTGTTTATGATCAGAAGCCCAAATATCCATAAAATACAGTCAGAAGTGTTCAGGAAGCAAAATGTTCGCTGCCCAGTGTTTTGTGGAAGTGTGCTGTTTGTGTTCCTAAAGATGAATTGTTTTTTTATGGGAGTTTCTAGTTTTACCACATAAATAATGAGATGTTGGGATGAGGCAGAGTTGACAGCTTTGCTGAATATGGAATACACAGTGTATGGCGATGGTTTTTTTGTTTTTGGTTATTTTTTAATATTGGTTTCAGCTACTCTCATACTTTAGTCTATAACTATTGTGATTTTGTTGGCATGAGAGCTTCAAATGTAAAGTCATTGTTTTACCTGTCAGCACATCACCAGATGTCCATTCGTCTCTGCTTGTTCTGCTTAAATAATGAATTGCCTTGATTAGGAATATTGATCTTAGAGCGTTTGTTTGCTTCCATATGCATGCTTCACAGTCATGTAATTATTTTGCTGGTTTTATAGTAATGATAAAACAATCTTTAACAACTATATACATGCTGCTGCATCGTTCCCTAAGTTAACTTGGTTACTTGAGATGTATACATATATTGTGTGACCTGCACCTGTTTATGGTAACATATTATAATTATTTCAGTATGGTCTGCTCTTTCAGCAGCTTTAATGTGACTGTGTTGATGTGCAGATTCTTCCAGTAGGAAGCATTCTGCTACATGGCTGTTGCCATAGTAACTGTTGCTGTCTGAATGAGATGTAGTTGATGTATTTGAGAAACTTGCTGGATTTGTAGCATTTTCACCATCACCCTCTGACCTGCTACTGTGGCAGTTATTACATCAGGTATCGGTGGGGTGGGGGTGTTATTTTATTGTCACCTTTTATTCTCCCTCTTCCACTCCTCTGTTTGCTTTAAATTCACATATGCAGTTATAAATAGAACTCTTTTATTTGTTGTCAGTGTGTTACTCTGGCTAGTAGAGGTATGAAGTGTGAGTAGTGCCAATGTGCTGCAAATTTGGGGTGAATTATTTTCCTAAAACACTTAGGTTCAAGACACTCAGATTATGAGCCTATCCATGTGTGTGAAAATGTTTTTTTTTTATTTGTGTATACACTGCCTGGCCAAAATAAAAGGTCACGTACTCTAATATTTGGCTGGACCTCCTTTGCATTCGCTGTGGCATGATTTCCACAAGCTTCTGCAATGGCACAATATTTATTTCTGTCCAAAGTTGCATTCATTTTTCCCCAAGATCTTGTATTGATGGTGGGAGGTTTGGACCACTGCACAAAGTCTTCTTCAGCACATCTCAAAGATTCTCAATGGGGTTCAGGTCTGGACTCTGTGGTGGCCAATCCATGTGTGAAAATGATGTCTCATGCTCCCTGAACCACTCTGTGACAATTTGACCCTGTGAAACAGATTAACATCTTTTGCACGACCACAGGATGTGTCTTTCGACATGGTTGTTTAACAAATGAGAAGCTACTCACTGCATCAAGTTAAAAACTTGTTTCCAGCTGAAACAATGAAATTATCCAATGGGAGACTTTTTTTTAAAACTATTTGCTTAATTAAATCCAGGTGATGACCTTATTTGGGTAGGCAGTGTATTTTTTATATTAAGACTAATCTAATTATGCATTAGATGGGACAGGGCTGAAACTGCTGTTCTAGGAAAACTTTAAATAAGGAGATAAACATGTGAGCATAATGTATTTCCCTTTATGTAAAACTGCATTCTAGGCACAGTACTGTAAGTGCTATATCATGATTATCTTAATATTGATAATATTTAATATTGATATGAAATCATTATTTTTTGCCAAGAAAAAGTTTCCCAAACTTTTTCAAACTTTATCTGATTGCATTAATTCCCTGTAAGGATGGCTGTTATTATTAAAAAAAAATAAATAAATGTAATTTAAAATATTTTCTTAAGGCTACTTATAATGGTTCTAAGATTCTAACTGACAGGGTTTAAGCCAGTAACTTCATCCTTCTTATACACGCAAAGTTTGAACCTGTGCTACCCGTATGCACACATCCCCACATGTGTAAGCTTACCCAACTCACACACCTTTACTAACATAATGTTCTGAGTCTCTTGCAGGCATGACATGTTTAGTTTGTGCTGAGGATGGGTTAAAGTGCAAATGGCAGTGAAAAGGTGCTCAAATAAAAATAGATATTTTACCGTTACACATCATGGCAATTCAGTATTGAATAACGGGTGCATTGAAATTTTGGCCACTGAAAAGAGAAAGACTAAAATATTTGACTGAAATGTTAGGTTGGGCCTGAGAGCAGAGAAGAATGCAGATAGTGGACAAACAGAGCATGAGCTTGGTACGCTCTCAAAGTGCGTGTATGTTGTTTTAATAGTATCGATAATGGAGAGAGCACGGACAGTCAAATTCTAGCGCAGAAAGGTATTTGCTCGTAGTTCAGTGTTGCAGCAGATCAATGGCGAAAATGTGACCATGTGCAGTCATTTCACTGGAGGAGCAATCTATAATCAGTCTATCATTTCTGTTGTGCGTGATTTAAAAAAAAATCGCTCCAATCACCGCAAACCTACTTTTTGGTTGTGATTTTGGTTATTAAAAATAATTTATTTCAGTGTATTGAAAATTTCAGTAACACATTTCGGCCAATAATTTCTATTTTGGTGCATCACTTAATAATAACAAATTGATTATGACTACTGATATGTTTGTTTGTATGGTGTTAATTTGTTTAATCTATTGTTTGTTTAGTTTTAAACATGTTATTCTTTACAAGCATGCTTGTCTGCACTCAGGAACTGGATTTCACAGATTTAAACTCTTTGTAATGTTGGTTTGGAGACATGTTTTGTGCTGTTTTGCTGTTGTCACCACCTATAATGTATAAAAACCCTATAGTCTGGCTCTTCCTGACTTTTTATTTAGGTGCAAATGTGAGTAAAAGCTTCTAAAGTTATTTCCTATGCATCTGGGTTGACAATGCCACCATTAGCTGGGTAGAAATATCATATAAACCTAGACAGAAAGAAACTCTATAGCCCTACAATGCTGAAAGTCATGTTGGCTTCTGTGTTTGTCAGGCTGGCATCACAGTTGATGTTTTTTGGTCATCTTTGACATATCTGTTGAATAGAAATGAACTGATGTGATGGTTAATGTCGCAGACATAACATGGCCCAAACATTGCCACAGATAATACTCTAACACCCTCCTACAGCTCGGTATAACATGGAAACTGTCACATAGCTATGGAAATTCACACCTCTCTGTACTTGAGGGAGGGATGATGTTTATGCATTTACGTACATGATATAGATTCCCCTTCTATACATACTGTTTGTAAACATTTTAATGAAAGTCACTTCCCTAAAATATCTTCCAGAACCCCTGTATACTATGATTTTTTTTTGTATGTTGTCAGAAAGTAGTCTAAATTGAATGTTTACAATTTTGCAGTTATTCCAGTTTTAGCTTCACATCACATCAAACTTAATTTTCCACGATATGTCAACATGGTTCTGAGGCTGGAGAATAACCATGCCTCTGGCAATTTTCATCCTGAAACAGATGTTGATTATTTTCTCAGTGCTGAGAAAACTACTAATGTTCATCACTGCAGTGTGAGATGATGGCATGCTGACAGTTGTGTTAACTGAATGGTTATACATTTTTCTCTGCCACATGTGACACCCTTTGTTATTCTGACATTCTTACAACCCCCCTTCCTCAGCTCTGTCTCTTAATATTGTGATGGACTAGACAACAGCTTATGGTCTTTTTTCCACAACATTCACCCAGGTGCAGTCTGTTGACACTGAACAATTAGGCAGTGCTGAAGTGAGTTTGTGTGCCAGCACTTCAGTAACGGTACTTTGGTGGCACAACAGCACCCTTCCTCCTCACAGTTATCCTCGCTTATTGTTATAATTCAGTTATTAAACATGTTTTGTTGAATTAATTCACTAATTGAAACTGATCTGGTCTGATTTCAGCTGCCCTTACTTGCACCGGACCACTGGTGATACAGAGCGCAAGTACCATTTGCGCTATTATAAGACTGGCACCTGCATCCATGAAACTGATGCTCGGGGACACTGCGTGAAAAACGGCCTCCACTGTGCCTTCGCTCATGGTCCTCACGACCTCCGGCCACCAGTCTATGACATTAGGTAGGTTACTTATGTTTGGTGAGTTATCTAACCAGGTGTGAGAACTAGAGGGAAGTACTATACTGTTGCTTGGTGTATTTGCTTTCACTTTGCGGAATTGAAATGTTGAAATTCCTGTTTCTGTAGAAGCAGGGGATTTCTGAATCTGCTTCCCTCAAGTCATTTAAAGGCTCTACATGCAAAACATTTGGCAGCTACTTTGTAAAGCCCTTTAAGCCAAGTTTTTTTTTTGCTGCTGATACACATTTAGGCTATGCTTGGATCTGTACGTGTAACAAATGTTACAGCATAAACTGTGGTTCATATTCATAACTCGTTTTGCATTGATGATTTATTAATCACAGCGACAGTCTCGGTAGCATACATGTAACTGGTGTCGCTGAACAAACTGGAAGTGCAGTAAATCAGGTTCTTTGAAATTGCAGAGTTAAAGAGAAACTGGCTCAGTGGTTAAATAACAGAAAATATGAACATGTGGATATGCAGTCTTGCAGTTGCCTAGCAACTAGAATGTGGGACTTGAGAGTCACTGCTGCATCCTTGGTTGAGTTTTGGCTTCTAGAGCTCCGAGCTGATCATTCTATATACGTTTTACAGTTGGACTTGTGTGATTCTTTTCTCAGAGAGATTCAAGCACAAGAAGCTTTGCAGAATGGTCAGTTAGGCTCTGGAGAGGGGATCCCAGACCTGCAGCCTGGTGTTCTGGCCAGCCAGGCCATGATTGAGAAGACACTTATTGAAGATCCACGATGGCAGGGTGAGACTCTTAAACACCCTGCTTATTTAAGAGGGCTTGGTAATGCGTTGTCACACCCTGCCAGTCTGCCACACAGGATTGCAGTTACTGGTAGCTTCAGTTAAAAATCAATTTAAGGTAGGATGGGGGATAGCAGAATGATTTTAAAATTCTCCTCGACCTGCTTTAGCAGAAAGATCACGAGAACCATTATACTAAACACATTTTAATATTTTATTTAAACCCTGTGCATCCCATGGTGTTTTAACTACCATATGCTGCTCTATTTGCAAGGCCATCTCTTTTGTTTTCCCTGACAGACACACAGTTAAAGCCATAATAGCCCAGATTGGGCAGGCCCTTAGAACACTCAGCTTCCTTGTTTATTTAGTAACATGGCTGACAACATGGAGGAGTTGGTGAATTAAAAAAGAAACTCAACATCACATTTATGGAACTGCAGAACTGCTTTTAAAACCTTGTGTCCAGATGAACTGATTAAACTTTCTGGGATAACGATGGCAAACTTTTTTTTAATTTTATTTCTTATCATCACTTAATATTATCGGTCTCAAGTCATTTTCTTGGCCAGGTATACACACGTGGACAAAATTGTTGGTACCCTCAGGTAATGAAAGAAAAACCCACAATGGTAACAGAAATAAATTTAATCTGACAAAAGTAATAATAAATATCTATATTTATTATATATCTATATTTATTATTTACTATAATAAATAAATAATAAATAAAAATGTCTATGAAAATGAACAAATGAAAGTCAGACATTGCTTTTCAACCATGCTTCAACAGAATTATAAAAAAAAAATAAACTCATGAAACAGGCCTGGACAGAAATGATGGTATCCCTGAAAGCTGTGACCAAAGGGACATGTTAAATCAAGGTGTGTTCACTAATTAGCATCACAGGTATGTAATCAGTCAGTGGGCCTATATATAGGGCTTCAGGTAGTCACTGTGCTGTTTGGTGACAAGGTGTGTACCACACTCAACATGGACCAGAGGAAGCAAAGGAAAGAGTTGTCACAGGACATTAGAAAGAAAATTATAGACAAGCATGTTAAAGGTAAAGGTTATGAGACAATCTCCAAGCAGCTTGATTTTCCTGTAACTACAGTTGCATATATTATTCAGAAATGTAAGACCCATGGGACTGTAGCCAACCTCCCAGGATGTGGACGCATGAGGAAAATTGATGACAAATCAAAGAGACGGATAATACGAATGGTAACAAAAGAGCCAAGAAAAACTTCTAAAGAGATTAAAGGTGAACTTCAAGCTCAAGGAACATCAGTGTCAGATCACACCATCCGTCGATGTTTGAGCCAAAGTGGACTTAATGGGAGACGACCAAGGAGGACACCATTGTTGAAAACAAAACATAAAAAAGCCAGACTGGAATTTGCCAAACTACATGTTGAAAAGCCACAAAGTTTCTGGGAGAATGTCCTATGGACAGATGAGACAAAAATGGAACTTTTGGCAAGGCACATCAGCTCTATGTTCACAGACGGA